>JAUTBT010001510.1:0-10607 GCA_032361225.1 Lepetodrilus schrolli | reverse complement strand
TGTATGCATACATATGCATACGTATTGCTCACTGAACGGCTCGCGTATTAATACATAGAATACATATGCATATGCATTCTCCACTGAACACACCCCAGTAGACGGATACATTTTCCAGCGTGACATTGACAACACTCAGGGATTATTTCAAATGTTTATTGAGCTTGTACGTACCCATATTCTTCCAGCGGAATCTCCTCTTACGACCTCCGCCCTCAGAATACAGGTCACCGTCTGGCAGATACATCTCCTGGAGACGGAGAATATCGCGCTTGTCTGCATCGATAGTCTCCTTCCTGCAATCACGTCACAGAGTTCCAGTAACAGTGCCACGAAATACGGCTTTTAAGTACTCAAATTACTTAATTCAGAAACGGATGTGGAAACTGAGGTACGAATGAATGAATTAGTGCTTTATGTCGTAGAGGGAATATTTCACCCATACGCGACGAGGAAACTTTAATTTAGAGACGTTTTCAAGATTCTTTCACTTATATCATGGCTCGCACCTTCTATAAGAATGAATATTTGTCATGCATGCTTTCCCCCTTGGTATTTCATTCGGGGTGTGGCAGAGGCAGTAATACACGAATTATGAATGTTACTTTTTGATCTTTCTAAAGGGTGGGGTAGGGGATTGCTAATTTTGGCCAATTTCTAAAGAAGGCCTGGCAACAGACAATGATGATTTCAGCGGAAAACAAGCCCGGGGTCTGGGGACTGCAGGCCCAAAGCTATGTCCAGGGCAAATAAATAGACCAATGGAAAAATAAATCAGCAGATTACTGAAGAAAATCGCCATGCCTGGTAAAGGGGGATGGTATGTCATATTTAGGTAGTAGGGGAGTCACACTCTGGCTTATAACCATACAGTATTTGAATTAAAGGGGGTCCTTGGGGCCATTTGAAAATCTGCAATATTAAATGGGACACCCTGCAAGTTACAGATTTAACCACCATTAACATTGTGACTATGGAGAATGACCACCTTATTATTTTCTCATTTTCTAATACTGCTGTACATTCTACTGATTTCAATTCAATTATTGGATTACATCGCATCGGGTACATTCTAAGAGTGACCATATAGAAGGTGATAAGAGGGGGTCTATACAGAGTTCACTCACAGATGCACGCGTCCCACTTGGTTCCTGAGTTCCTCCTCCGACAGTTTAACGTCCAGGTCCCCCAGCTCCATCTCCATCACGTCATCCTCCTCCGGGATATCCAAGTCCTCGTCGCTCTCCGCATCCGACCCCGATAACTCCGCCTCCTCCTCGATGAACTCGCGCCGCAGCATCCTGCAGGAACGTCGACAACGTTTGAGCGATCAAATCAATTGTTGTTGTTGATTTGAGGTTTTAAAGCCACTTTCAAGACACAGTATACTGATTCCAAGCCGACCAGTCCTTGCTTTCCCATTTTAATGTCAAGCACCAAGCAGGGGAACAATAAGTACCATCTATTAACGTCTATCGGTATGACATGACCGGGGATCGAACCCGTGACCTTCCGTTCTAACCATTACGCCACTGAACAGGCTAATCAAATCAGACACTTTAGTTCACTTTACATCGCAGTGGGAATGTTTCACCCATACGCGACGATTCAAAGATTTTCAGCAAAGTGTTAATAATTGAGTGAGACGAGGAAAAAGGTGAGATACATTCTTAAAGTTACTGGCATTAATTTCAAAACGACTAATTTCGCCAAACAAAATTTAGTATTTTATCTGTGTAAAACTACACATACCCTGTAATTTTCCCTCGAAATCCATTGAATTTAGACGTAGAAATGTCGCCATCTATTTCATCAGACTGTGCATCCTCTTCATCTGCCAGCTCATCCTAAAGAAAGGACAGTATTGCATTCCATTCACAACGATATCAGCCATTTTCATAATTAACACTTAAAAATTATAGGATGTGCTGTCCATATGGTGGCAATGCAGTAATCATCCTTGGTCTGTCACTAGTACCAGCTGTGCTCACAGGTTTACCTTTACCAAGTAGTGTCATGTCCCACAAGACACAGGGACAGGTGCCTCAAAATGTTAATGTAGAGCCCTGGGTAGTATTGATGGCTGTTAGTGTCACCATACATGCCTACAGTAATCATGGACAGGATTTTTAAAATTTGAATTGGGGTTTAGAGCCGCTTTCAAGTTTCTTTCACTTATATCACGGCTTGTCAGTTTTAAGGCTGAGAAAACCTGCAACACCCATAGCGCTGAATGTTGCAGTAAACCTGAGAGCACCGGCTGGTACTGACAGACCAAGGATGATATCTGCATTGCCACTCTACAGACAGCCTATCCTATCAATATCGCATCAGAAGGGTAACTTTCGTGAATATTGATGTCGGGCTCCCGGGCGGGATTTGAACCTGGAACCTTTGAGTCCAATGCTCTACCACTGCACTACCACCCGCCCCACCTCAAGGACATACCTGATCACTGGCCATCATGTCTTCCTTGTCAGACGTGATGGTGAACGAGGCATTGCTGGCTTCTTCTTCGTCATCCAGCTTACGTTTCTGTCCTGACGTGCCACTGAAGAAATACATGCATAGATCACTTTGGTTGCAGTGTATCAACTAAATCCCATTATAAAATATTCCACATCAATATTTAGAATGGCACACAGTGGTTCGAGAGTTACCTAGAAAAACCTGCAAAATAACATTATGAATCAATTGATACATTATGAATCGATTGATTAATTGAATTAGTGTTTTTTGTCGCAGCAGGAATATTTCACCCATTTAAGACAACATTATGAAATAGAGGATGTTTATCTGTGCTTCTCAAATAAATTTCTTTATGTTATCGAGTGATTTAGTTGGTTGGTCGATTTGGAGTTTAACCCTCTCCCAGCTGGATTAGGCCTTCAGCATGGAGGGATAAAGCCACTTTCAATATCCTTTTCACTCACATCTCGGCTTGCATGCATATGGACTGCTTGTACTATTCTGGATTTCCACCAGTTTTAATAATGCTGGTTCACTGGGATATCATGCTGCAGATAGAACATGGACACTCCACTGAGATAAAGTATACTGAGTCCAAGCTGACCAGTCCTTGCTTTACCCCATTAATGCTGAGTGCCAAGCAGGGGAACAACAAGTACTATCTTTTAACGTCTTTTGGTATGACATTGAGTGAAATGGGGATGCTGTATTATCACGAGTGGTAATTTACCTGTTGGGGAAGAACCCAGAACACAAGCCCAGCAGTTCATTGGAGATTCCCTGTGTGGAGGCCACACTATGAGCATTGGCACCGTCGTTAAACAATTGCTTGCAAGAGCTCTTCTTGCTATTGTCTTGACTCTCTGCAATAGAAGGCATGAATTGTATCTGTGCTTATTATAGATTGTCCTGTCAGGGGCGTAGCTTCCTATAGGCCGTGGCCTACACTTTTTCCAAAAGTGTAAACACAGTGACACATCCAACAACCCCCCTAGCATTGATGATTCAGCCTACACATTAATTTAAACCAAGCTACGCCCCTGCCTGTAGAAAATGTAATAAGAAAAAAAAGCCATAATTCTAACATCTCCCCCAGGGAAGGGTCGAACTCTGAGCTATATTTGTCTCCGTTTCTACCATTCCTGTAGTAACAATGTATGTATACCATACATTTCTCTGGCTGGCAGATGGTACCCTGGTGGCAGAGTGAGTTGTCTTTCCCTCTATTATGTAAATGCTACAGTATATAACAGCAACCCACATGTCAACTGATTCTAGAAGATGTGATCAACAAGTAGGTAGAGCTGTATGTTAGGATGCATCTGATTGTACTATCAGTGCCGATGACGCCACTTTGATCTCTCTCTGCCAGGAAACAGGGAGGTTTGATGGCAAGGGGTCTAACTAGTATAGCAGTTAGGTCACGTGGCCTAGACAAGAAGTAGTTGCATGGCCAAGGATGGAAGTTACACTAGCTGGCTAGTGAGTGAGTGAGATTGTTTTACATTACAGCAGGAATCCTTCACCAATACACATCAATCACAATGTTAAAGCTAAGAGAGTAATTTGCTGTTTTAAGTCAAAGTAAGACTAATAGTTTGAATCACTATTCTGGCTAGTGGTCGTAAAAGGCAAGGTACATGCTTTATCTGCAGAGGTTAAAAGTGATTTTATTGAATGGTTTTACAGGCAATAATTACCTTTGAATCTCCCAGAGCACAACCCCATGAGTTCATTCATGTTGTCCTGAGTATTAGAGATATCGTCCAGGCCCAGGGAGGTGCGTGTAGGTTTCTTGGCAGTTGACTTTATCTTGAAGAATCTGACAAACACGAGGCAGGCTTAAGATAGTAGGCAAAAAACATCCAGTGCAATAGTAAATAGAATATTTTCTGATTTTCGTTCTTGTTTTTATTTTATTTTTTAAATTGGGGGTTAGAACCGCTTTCAAGATTCTTTCACTTATATCACGGCTTCTCAGTTTATGGCAGGAGGAAATATGCAATATTCGTAATGCTGAATATTGCAGTAAACCTGCGAGCACCAGCCAGTACTAATGGACCAATAATGCTGACTACATTGCCAATTTTACAGACAGTAGTGAATCATAAATTTTCAACTGATTCTCGATATTAATATTCACGTGTGGACTTCTAACCACTAAAAATACCTTTCACAATTTGTGAACCATGATAAAAAAATGACCTGCCCTGTTGAGACCTACCCATCAGCATCCAGCATCTGTGACTGTGAATCCTCCGTCAGAAAGTGGAAGTTCTGGGACGGCAGAGTTTCTCGCGGATCCGTGGCGAAGGCGGCGCCACTGTACAGATCCTGCGAGTCCTCCACAGGCAGAGATAGTGTCTGGCACTTCTGAAACAAATACATCCATTATAGTGATTCTGTTGACACTCCTGAAACAAGTACAACCATTATGGTTTGTTTACTTGGAATGGGAATTAGCAAACTTACATATGTAGAATTTAATTGTTGCACTAAACAATCCCAAAATAGTAACTGCACTTTTGACAGTACAGACAGTGCAGTCTGTTGAGATCGTGTTGGAAACACTATTAGGTCTACGAAAAACAGTTTCTTTACAGGAAGTATGGGAAATATCAGTTTCTTTTCGATTTATTAAAAAATATTTAATCAAGTTTTCTTCCAATAAATGCCACATATGAACTTACCTGTGTCTGTGTTGTAGACAAGTGTTTAGATAATGGTGACAATTCGTCTTCTTCATCCAAACTGTCCTTGGGTATTTTAAACGGTGCTGAAAATATCATAAAAGTGGTGACAGAACACTAGACCATCAACTTTATCAACTAGACCATGAATCAATCCACAACTGCTTGTTTCAATAGAAAACCTCCAAAAAAGAAAATTAATAATTACATCTAATTATTAATGATTGCATGTGGCTAGGCATGCTCCAATTTACTTTGGGAGTTTACAAAATTCTGATATGATCACAGATTCACAGGATAAAAGATAATCAATCTTGATGAGTGAAATTTTTTCTTTTCTTTCTTTCTTATGTCACAGATGTGATCTTACGCAATGACATTCTTGACAAACGTGATCTAAATATTGGAAGGAAGCAATACCTGTTTCTATAGCAACTGGCTTGGTGGTATCGCTGTCAGTTGGCAAGTTGCTGCCCTCGTCATCGCTGAGGATCAACTGACGTACAGGTTTGTGTTTCTTTAGAGAACTGCAGCGCACATCTGAAACACAGAGGACGTAACTATACCAGTAACTGCATAGAAAAATATCATGAAAACAACTCCTATATGTCAGGAGTATGCTGACAATTAAATTTACTATCTTGAAAGGATTCATCATCATTAGGAAATGTCCAAAAGTTACTTCCCCTTAGTCGACAAACAGTCAGGGTTGTGTTCAGGCTGCACTACATTCTACAATTTTTAGCAGGCTGAAGTGGTTTGAAAGGAAAATAGCAGCAAATTGGTTTGCACATGTGTACATTCCAGCTGCTTCATTCTTTGGGGTTTCTGTCTAAACCCGTAGTAGTAAGTAGCACTACATAGTACTATGTATGCTGGTTGAATGGCTTCTGTAGCACTACAAAGTACCATGTAGTGAAAAGTAGTGTACGCTGAACACACCACTGTTGAATATCTGAGTGCAAGTAAGGAATTAACATGAAAGTTTGACGAATATCAACATAGAAAAAGTGCACGTTTCAGTTGTACTTACTTTGTGATGGGTTTTCCAGATCACTGTCTGCTCCCTCGTCCTCGGAAGTGTCTAACTTCAGCTGTACATTGACGTCATCGTTGTCGCTATCCTCATCGCTGTCCTCCTCTCTGGCAGCATCGGGACAGAAATCACTGTCTTCGCCATCGTCTTCCTGTGCCTGTCCGTCCAGAAACATGTTCGTCTGGAAAAGAGGTTCAACTGTTTTACTTGTCGCAAATGGGTGAAATATTCCCACAGTGACTTTAAACTCCATAATCAACTGTTTTAGCTCAAAGCTAAAATGTTTGTTTTAATTTTTAAACTTCCAGGTAAATACGTAACTTACGAAATAAAATCATATACAAAACCATGTCATAACATAATAACAATAATAATAATTTAATAACAATTACTGCTATTGACAAGCATTAAACTCTAAACAACCTATGTGTACTGGTGTTTATAACAATTATTAACAATTATATTGATCAATAATATTTATTTTCTTTCAACCGACCATTCATAATATCCAATTATTCTTATTATTATATTGGATCTGACTGACTGGCCAAAATATCAATTTATATTTATTAATATATTTGCCCGCGCCAAAATCATAGACAAATCCGTAAACCAGGGAATCAAATAACTATGGCCTAATAAGAAAATAATGTTGTTCTTTTACACTGGCCAAAAAAACCTGGGTAATAAAATTGTGAGTTACGAAAAGCGTAGCATTACAATTACTCTGTAGAACTGGACCCTGTAGAGTTAATAAATAGTTACCCCTCTGTTTGCCTCCTCATCTTCTTCTTCATATTCCTCCTCTCCAAACTCGGCATCAAACTGGTCGTCCTCGATATCCGTGTCCGACTTCTCGGACATCTCGGCATCATTGTCCAGCAGTTTCTCCTCCTCATTGGCGGAGTCGTTGCCGAATCCTTCCTCGTTCTCCAAGTCGTACAATTCCTGGCGCCGCTGTCTGACCTCCTCCCTGCGGGCCCTCATTCCAGTCTGTAGTCGTTCCTTAAGCGCCAGAAGCTTGGCTCCTGGAACACACGAGACCCTCACACTGTCAAATCGCCTTACTTCCCGTGTACAGGTATGGAAACCGTCGATCTGTGATTTCAGCAGAAGACAAGCCCAGCGACTAATTTGGGAGCCATGGCAACCTAATTTTGCATTTGGCAACCAGTATTTAACTTATTTTAAGTGTTTCTGGATCTGCAGGAGCCAAATGGCTCCTTGGAAAGGTTTGTAACTTAGAGGCCTGAAGCCTGAGGTAGCCATGTCCAGTGCAAATAAATTGACCCCAGGACAAATAAATCAGTATATTTCCACAGAAAATTGCCATGCCATAACAGATTTTGTTTGTTTTATAAATAAAATATTTAAAAAAGGAATTTGGAGCATGTTCATGGCAGGTTCTACAAATAAGACACAGAGTCCAAGTTTCTAACCTGGCTTGTCCAGCTGACTGTTGGAAACTTCCTCTTCATCTTCCACATGGTACGTGATTGAGGTCATTACTAGCTCTGTGGGTTCACCGTCCTTCTGGTCTTTCTCTATAATACTGAAATTGGAAGCTTTTATTACTGTAGTCCCTGTTGAGACTTGATACAAAAGACAGATGATATATTAGAAAGTTAACACTTCCAAATAATGAAAACCAGTGAGCTATTGTTACGTCGCAGCGGGAATCTTTCACCAATACGGGATGATGCAAAAATTTGTCAAATTGAAGCTTTTCAAATTTAACAATCGCACATATATAATACATATTCACAAGTCTACGAGACATTCCTATTTACCTAATATCGACATCTTTTGGTTTCTTGTGCGTTTTCTTCTTCTTTGAATGCTGAATGAGTCTGTCCATCAGCTTGTTCCGCCCAGTGACTACCGAAGGAGACTCATCTTCGTCTGTAAGATCAATGAACGAGTGCGGAGAACCACTCAGTGTGGGGGTCACATCTCTCACCGAACTGAGAACCTGTAGCCTGGGAGTCTCCTGCCAAGAACATTGTGTCTCGCTGCCGCCTATCACAGACCGGTCAGTGTCGCCAGTTTCCGCTTCACAATGTTCTGTCTGTGACGTAAAGGAGACAATATTTTCAGCGTCGTCTCCATTCATGGTATTCCGTGTGCTCGATTCATTCGTATGTTCCACCGTAGCTGAATCTGTGATGGCGCCGTGATGAACACTGCCTGTAGTCAGCTCATCAGTCACATTGTCATCAACCGTAGCCGACACTACGACGCATTTGTCAGCACTGTGGACGCACATCCCCTCCACTTCCTGGTGGTCACGTTCACTGTCCACGGTACTGCTACAACCTGCATCTACAACCGACGCAGTAGCTACATTACAAGTGTCCAGTACTGTCGACGTGACTACATCACTCTTGTCTTCGCTCGGATATTTATCGCGATAACGGTCAGGAAGGTTGTCTTCATCATCGTTGTCAAAATCTATCCTTTTACTGACCGATTCCACTGTCAATGTTTCGTGTGTGTTTGTTTGTTCCACTGAAGGTGTAATTGTTTCAGGTTTACGAGTCCTGGTGGCGGATGGGTCAGTGGTTGTTTTATGTTTTTTGTCGGCGGGGGATGGGACAATCGCTGGGGAACAGTTGGCCAGCACGTGTTGGAGAATGCTCGGTTTCCTGGAAAGAACGGGGGACATTCAAATATTCAGCCTCCGATTCCATCATTTATCCAGGTTACGCCTTTAACTAATATGTCAGCACATTCACAATCATATTCGAATTTCATATTTATGTGGCAAGAGAAGTGATAATAAAATAAGCTTTACAGCTTGATTACCAATCCTCATTTATTTTTCCAAAAATAAAAATATGTTTAAACTATATGTTGCAATTTTTCCAAAAATAAGAAGCATCTTGCAACACTTTTCCAAGTTCAAGTTATAATATTGTGAGTCTTAAATTACATTTCATACAAAGTTTAAGACAGTGTCTCTGCCGAGTCAAATAGAACAGAGTTCATGCCCTGAGATTACAAAAGGTTTTGATGTCGGGATTTGTGAACAAAACTTTGAGATGAGCATGAAATCATACTCTAAAAGGTTTTGTAACTCCAGGGCTTGATTGCATTCTACGATGACGGAATTCAAGATAAATTACGCCAACATTGATGGCAGGCCTACAGAGCGAGGTTTGATAATCTACTACCTGTCCATTTGCCAACATTTAGATGCGGAACAAACTCAGAAGACGACTTACTTGAACTCCCGGACAGCCCTGAGAGCCTTGTACTCCTGCTGCTTCTGTGCCGCTCTGGCGAGGAAATCGTTCAAGGGCTTTGGCGTCGGCTGGTGATAGGGTATCATCACCCGAGACTCTGCAATACGAGCAATAGTTACAGTAGGGCAGATTAGGCTGGATATTCATATTAATTCCCATTGAAAATTGACGAAAAGAAAGCTTTGGGATCTGGATTGATACAAAGACTGAATGATTAAACATTTAACTCTCTCCATGCCGAAGGCAACCGGAAATGCCCAAAAGAGCAGTGCCTGTGTCTAATCCAGCAGGGAGAGGGTTAACTGCAACAGAGATCTGTCACTGGGTCAGGTTTCGAACTCGAGATCTTTGGGCTCTAGTCAGATGATATGCTACCACTCATATAGACATTGTCATCAATATTTCTTTTCATATCAATCTTATCTTACGTATATAAGGACCAAAAAACAACTATGTCTACATACTAGAGCTGAAAAGAACAGCAAAAATGCTTTTCGAATATTCGTTTTTAAGTATTCTATTCGTATTCGATTCTTCATTTGAAATCTTAGTATAATAATGAGTGAGTGATTATGAAGTTTAACGTCGCTGGGGAAATCTTTCACCCATTTACGACAATTTTAGTATAATATAATGTGCTACAAAGTGACATATCCGGTCATATTGTCAAACTATCGATAAAATCTGTCTCTAATATATGGTCAGTAAATATTGATTGTTGTGTTTTCTGACTGATATTGAGTAGTAATATTGAAATAGGAAGGTCTCAAAGGTATTAAGAGAAAATGTGTGATGTTATGACATTGATGCAAATGTGTTCGAATATTCGAATGATCTTTGATGCAAATGTGTTCGAATATTCGAATGATCTTTAACTATTTGAATATTCGTAATTTAATATTAATTCCCAAATATTTGAATATTCGTTTCAGCTCTAATGCACACATATATTTTTTTGTTTTTGATTTGTTTGAATTGGGGTTTTAAGTCGCTTTCAAGATTATTTCACTTATATCACGACATGTCAGTTTAGGGCAGGAGGAAACCCGCTGAATGTTGCAGTAAACCTGTGAGCTTCGGCTGGTACTGACAGGACCAAGGATGATAACTGCATTGCCACTCTACAGACATCACATCCTATCAATATCGCGTCAGAAAGGTAACTTT
>JAUTBT010001509.1:0-10608 GCA_032361225.1 Lepetodrilus schrolli | reverse complement strand
TCTCTCTCTCTCTCTCTCTCTCTCTCTCTCTCTCTCTCTCTCTCTCTCTCTCTCTCTCTCGCTCTCTCTCTCTCTCGTTTATATCACTATAGACAACTTCAATGCAAAAGAAAATGCCATTTTCTTTCCGCAGTCGCCATGAAAGCGGTTTTTCATGCCTATATTTTAAAAAACGTCCAGGAGAATCGGTTGATCCAAAGAAAATCGTATCCCTTTATACCTGTACTTCCAAATTTCTCGAAGTCGCCTCCAGACCCTAGTATGTAGCGTAGATGTCTTTCTTCAGATGCCAGTAGATAGCGTTTCATTCCGCCTGCATGTCAAAATTTCCGGTGATAAAACGAGTGTTATTGAACATTCCAGGAAATCGCATTTAATAATACCTGCATTTCGAATTTTCGGGTCGCATACCACCTAGACCACAATAGATAACATTGTGGTGTTTCTTTCTATAGATACCAGGAAATCGCACGTTATTATTTTCGAGAAGCACATCCCCAGACCACACTAGATAACATTCTGTTATTTTTTCTTTTGCTATAGATATCAGGAAATTGTACTTTGTTATGCCTACATTTAAAAAAAATCGGGAGCATGCCATCCAAACCCCGCTGGATAACGGGTGCTAAACATGTTAATTTTCATTATGCGTATATTTCAAAATCTCCGGTGCTACACATTGGGTGCTTAAATCTGTCAATATTTTTTATGATGCCAGTAAATTGAATTTTATAATATTTCATTATGCTTGTATTTTTTTATTTTTCCTCTGTCGGAGCCAGTAGATAACTAATAATAGCACCGGTCATCAACATGCGCTCTACATCTCAGTACATTGATATTAACATGTAACATGAAGGATATTTCTTTCATAAATATACAGATTGAGTGCACCAGCCCCACACACACGATGCAAGTCAATTTTATTATATATGTATAATATATTAATTATTATTAAATGTAAATAGTTATTTACGTAACAGCGATATTACTTCTTACCAATACAATAATAAGAAATATTATAATTATTACTTGTATTATAATACTTCGGCGTATTTAGTTAGGAAATGGAGTCGTCATGTGTCATTTAGAATGAATCATATGTTGACAATTCAAAAAACATCCGAAATAATCTTCCCCTAGTATAGCGATGCATAGACCATTGCCCTGTTTAATAGATGTTCCCACACTTTGACTGTCAATAAAGTACCATCCCATTAGGTATATTTATCATATCCCCCCCCTCCCCCCCCCCCCCCAGAGCACCTGTTCCTGGTCCTCATTGACGTTCCCACCACCCACACACAAACCACCCGTCGGACCCTAACACCTTTTTGCAACCCGTGGGTAATCATTTCTGACTCTCCACCCGGGGTGTATCAGCACATGAACGCTTCCTCTCCTGGCTATCTGATTTCTAATATCATGCCCATATTTTAAATTTCCGTGTCTATCACTCCACAAATACACCCGTGGTCGCCAACCGTCAAATCTGGCACCATTATTCACCGTTTACTACTCTTTCCCGCTGAGACCATTAATACAAGTGGGTGCACCTACCCGTGAAGAGACGCGGAAGGTATAGAAGTGAAAGTATATTGGGGTATTCACACACTATAATGGCGGGTGCTATCATGAAGTCGCTCTCGAGCGCTCATCAGATCGTCCGAATGACCGGCTCAGTGGTTTACTGAGGAGACTGACTGAGTACCACCCTCCACCCCCCCCCCCCACCCTTTCATTGCCGGGTACCTCATCTCAGAAGCTACACTATCCTAATTCAGGTCGTCACTACATCAAGGACATTCATGCTGTAATAAATGACGATCTAATTACACACACACGCACACGCACACACACACACACATATGTATATACACATACATACATACATACACACACACACACTCACACACACACATATATACACATACACACATACATACACACACACTCACACACACATACATACAAATACATACACACACATACATACTCACACATGCACACACAACACTCACACACATACATACTCACACATGCACACACATATACACACAACACACACACACACACACAGATCCAGACACACATGCATAAACATACATACACATGCACACACACACACATGCATACACACACATACATACACACACACGTACATACACATACAACACACCCTCACTCACACATGCATACATACACACCCACACGCATACATACACATACATACATACACACACATACACCTGCACGCATACATACATACACACATACATACATACATACACACATGCATACATACAGTCACACGCATACATACATATCTGAACTATAGCATTGCTATTAGAATGCATACCTTATATTTATAACACTCTATCTATATATAGCTAGGACCACTTTCATCCAAGATCATATTATTGACATGCTAATACAAACCGAGGCATACTAGTGGTCTAGCTCTACACAGACCTCGCTCTATTTGAGTATTAAATATTAAGGTATTGATAAAGTAGTAACGAGCACGTAATAAATCGAACAGAGGCGAAAGTAAACATACCCTGAGGATAGCTGTTTAAATTTGTGTTGGCGAGTAGCGGCCAACGATCCAAGATTGCCATTTAATTAGACTGGTGTTTCGACAACTACCTTGAGATCATAACTCGACGGTTGAATTAAGTGCAATACGTAATAATTAATTCATTCCTTCAACGATCCACTTCCCTTTGTAACCAATACTTATATTTGTGATATTTGGTTCCACAAATTAGCGCTAATTATCCGATAAGATTATCAAACATATATTGATCAATGTTTTCAATGAATGACAACTATGTACTTTCTGGTCGTTTAGACTCCGCCATTCAGACATGCTGTGTACGAGACGTGTCCTCGAGCAGGCCCTTTTCGTAATTGAGCCTACTTTTGTCTCATTTTGCAATTCTTTCTTCGTAAATTTCATTAAACCATTTCAAAAATGTATTTTAAAACAATGGACTTTCAGGTTCTTAAAACATTCCAAGTATACACAAAAATAACATTCGTTCCTAATTTCTTGCTAATTATGCATTTATGGGAAGATACCGAACATGTTCACGGTCGATATACTTCATGATACGTACAATTATCCCATCGGAGAATATTTAATAGGAAATACAGTGCATGCTACTAATGTCCAGTGTACATACGTTTAATTAGCTTCTTAATAACGCTGACAAATATGGCCGTTCAAATATATATATTCAGTAATTCAGTAATTTCAATACCCGGGGATCAATTTAAGTGCTAGATGTTTTCGAAGAATATCACCACAAAAGTCTTCCGATCATTATTAAAGGTACTTCCAAGCAATATCGTTTAATAATTGATTATAGCTCCCCGTTCTAGTTATCTGTATTTAATTACACTGTTAGGAAGTAAGGCTTGCCAGTGATCAGATCGAACATTTACATTGCCTGCATAATTGGTACCCGCGGTCAACATTGAGTGTCTCTGTCCCGGTTATGTGCAATGGGAAGTAAACAGATGTCCGGGTTTTAACAATATAACTTGCGCTATTTCACCTCAAATCTTTAGTCTAGCAGTTAACATCACCACCAGTATAACAGACATTAAAAGGTCGAGAGTGGTTTGTCGAAGTTTACAAACATAATTAGGAGGTTTCGCCAAGCGTATTAATTATTTACTTCCCGAAGGTTTCGGTCGTTATAAGTCGCTAATTGCCATGTTATATGTGTTGGTTCTTTGCGAACGTCTTGTCGTTGCTGTGACGTCGCAGTCGACGTATTGACCGACGACTACGACGATGAAAGATCTTCTTGTTATTTTCCGAGTACTTTATAAAGTGGTGTTTTAAATACGGGCTGAAAGAAAAACAAACAAAAATGTTTTGCACAATTGTTTTATTAAGTTGCACAAACATCGTGTTTAATGCTAGGAACATTATGGAACATTAAGCCTATGAAATTTCACGGAGAATTTGTGATTTTCCTGCGTCTCGTATAAAGTGAACGAAATTCATTATCTTACAAAGGTGCATCATTTTTATTATTGATATTAGTCTGTGCCTTCCTTATTTTGATAAACATAATATAATACCTTCAAAGATATACATATATAGCTTCACCAATTACATTAATATTAGATATTTTTATAACTAAAATGTAAAGTAAACATTTTTATAATTGGAAACGTCTTCATTCTGTCTAGTCAGCATATGAACCTGTAGCTAGTCAGGATATAATTACTCACCAGCGAGATAAAAGGAAAATAGAACTGCTATTATCACACAGGAGAAAGTGTATTCTTTTCTATTCACCAAAGTGAGTAACTTATTAGATATTCCATTCCATAAACGTGTAAATGACACGCGAACGGAGTGATATCGGTCGAGGTACAATGCCAGAAACATCAAAGACGATGTTCCGAATGAACACCTGTACATACGGATAAGTTCTACAGCGTAGAGTCATCTTGTTCTTCTTTCAAAGTAACATTCTCTAAAGGATCATTGCTTGCCTCGCTGACCAATTCCCCGACACATTTCATATTTCAGCGAGTTTCATTGCTTTTATGAGGTGCGGTATGAACGACGCGAAATACCGTTTTATTATTGAGGACAAAATATACAAATAGGGATTTAACTGTAATATGGGACCCGGGGATTATTGTGGTTATTGTATCCAACACAGAGAGGTTTCATGAGTTCTGTTTCACTCTACCGAGCTGTTATTTTCATGGTCGATGCTAAAACGGAATTTTGATTAGAAAAAAAATGTATAAATGAATGAGGTTATCGTTTTAATATTCTTTCTGATGATAGTGGAGTTTGCAACAGACGGTCGTCTATGAAGATGTGTTCAACTGTACAATTGCTTTTCTTCATACAAGCGTCCGTGGCGAATTGTCTTATGGAGATTTAAAGTAGATTATTACATTTTGAAGATGTTGCCGTCCTCCGGGATAACAACTAGCATTATAGGTAGTTTTCTCAAGGCAGGCAAATCACTGGTTACATGAATATCCTTAATGAAAGATTAATTTGCTGGCTCACTGTCGAGAAACCAACAAATAAACGTGTCCTATTCACAGAAGTTTGCTTGAATACATCATATTGTCGTAATAAATTCAATCCTTTTTTTCTCCCTTTGTCATTAAACGTTTTATTTTGACAAACGCCGCTGAGTTCACATTGGATAATAGTTTGTATATAGGTGTGTGTTTACAAGCATCATGCTATATAGCTGACTTGCCGAAAGACATAACGTCCTTCAAAGCTACATAACTATATACAAGTGTGTGTGGGTGTGGAGGTGTATGTGTGTGTGTGGGGAGGTGTGTGGGTGTGGGTGTGTGTGGGTGTGGAGGTGTGTGTGTGTGTAAGTGTAAGTGTGGTGTGTGTGTAAGTGTAAGTGTGTGTAAGTGTGGTGTGTGTGTGTAAGTGTGTGGGTGTGTAAGTATGTGGGTGTGTAAGTGTGGTGTGGGTGTGTAAGTGTGTGGGTGGGTGTGTAAGTGTGTGGGTGTGTAAGT
Organism: Lepetodrilus schrolli; assembly: GCA_032361225.1. Lineage (NCBI taxonomy): Eukaryota > Metazoa > Mollusca > Gastropoda > Lepetellida > Lepetodrilidae > Lepetodrilus > Lepetodrilus schrolli. Next base: position 5,079 of record JAUTBT010001509.1, on the reverse strand, counting down.
GTGTGTAAGTGTGGATGTGTAAGTGTGGATGTGTAAGTGTGGATGTGTAAGTGTGGATGTGTAAGTGTGGATGTGTAAGTGTGGTGTGTGTGTGTAAGTGTGGTGTGTAAGTGTGGATGTGTAAGTGTGGTGTGTGTGTAAGTGTGGTGTGTGTGTGGGTGTGTGTGTGGGTGTGTAAGTGTGTGTAAGTATGTGGGTGTGTAAGTGTGTGTGTGTGTAAATGTGTGGGTGTGTAAGTGTGGTGTAAGTGTGTGTGGGTGTGTAAGTGTATGTAAGTGTGTGGGTGTGTAAGTGTGTGGGTGTGTAAGTGTGTGTGTGTAAGCGTGTGTGTGTAAGTGTGTGTGTAAGTGTTTGGGTGTGTAAGTGTGTATGTAAGTGCGTGTGTGTGTAAGTGTGCGTGTGTGTAAATGTGTGTATGTGTGTAAGTACGTGTGCGTGTGTGTGTGCGGGTGTGTGTGTGCGTGAGATAGAGAGAGAGGGGGGGGACCTGTCTGTATATCTCATAGATCTATTTATTTGTTGTTTGTGTTTATAAATGGCAATTTAATGCAAATTACAAGTATTCTGAATTTAAATATCTCGTATTATGAAATATTCCCACGAAGCTATAGTGTAATGCATGTTACATTGTATAATGAACATATATATAATATATATCCTATATGGTATACGTATATTTTAACCTGATATTAATGCATGATATTTTGATTGCTCAATAACTGTTGTAGTTAATTTCTGATGTATAAATGTATCAATACATGAAAAGCACATTATACGGTGTAAGGCCGTATACCTATATACGTAGACCCTGTTAGCATTCAACCAGGTGTCTTACAGATCACTTAATATGGCAGTCCGTGCTTCTTCGGTTATAGAACCGACCTCCTTCGCACAATTACGACCGTTCGCTTTCACCCCGCGATGATTTATGAAGGTTTCAACACGATTTGTCAGTGAGGAACAAATACAAACAGATAAATTTAAATCTGAAACATTTAACACATACAGTCCATTACAAAGTAACACCTGCATGTGAACATTGAGAATGTCTGCTAATTATCAGAGACGATATCTCAGCAACGGGGAACAGTCTACTCAACAGCATGTGCAGTTGGCTGAGAGTCTGTTGATATTGTATTAAAATACCTGTTGTAAACTGGACGCTTTTCGTCTTTTGTTTCGGCATTCTGCTTTTTTAACTCTTGCGCACCTGCTTAATATAACCAGTTATAATACTATGCATTTATATTTTACAATACATTGTTTAAGTTGCACTGGTCTTGTTAGTGTATTACTGTTATATGGTATATTTAAGATAGGACATATATCGCTGTGAGTAATAACCATCAGTCAACATGTAAACGAAAATATAATAATAAATTCATTAAGTATTGTTTAAAACCACTTGCAACGATTCTTCTGCTACGAAATGTTTCATTTAAGGAATTACTGTGTAGTCGTTAGTGATCATTGTGACATGAATGCAATGGGTCAAGAGACCAAATTCCATCATCGAAGGACAAGGCAATGATACTGTCATTATTATAATATTAAGATACAGTATTGAAGAAAGCATTATAATATGTAGGTCCAATGGCAAAATTCAAAAACGTAATTAAATTTACCGGTAGGTCTACGTATACATATTTTGAATGGTATGCAGCTGCTGACATTGGAAAATAATACTTGAGGTACTTGCTCATTGTTTTTCTACAATACACCACTTTTATTCGTACTACTGCGTACACTGCACGTATTCACGCGGCAGTCCTCGTAACTTAGAAAATAAATTTAGAAATAATTATAAACAAGCACAAATGTAATCCTTGACCCAACAAGTCCTTGGTATAACTGCTGTCAGACACATCCACATATTGACAAGTTGCACTAGTTGACTTTCTGTGGAACTGTGCATAGATTTAGGTCTCAATAGATCGGGTCTACATATTACGATAACGAAGTGTCACTATTAATACTATCTTATCGTTGACAACGAACTTTCAGTATTTCAAACACGGACGTGATATAACTACGTCCAAGTGGAAAATAAACGTGATTTCTTTTTTCAAAGTTATTGAGACGGCGTGTGCAGTAGCCGAAATACAAGGGTCGGAACCAATCAAATTCAATGTCCGAAGCCACGCCCTCTGGAATATCAGAAGAAACCGTCGGCTCTGGAAACACGTGTAGAGTTGACTACATCTGGAACTCCAGGAATTCCAATTAGGCATCACGTGCAGTGCACGAACTGGAAGCCCTGGACGACGGAATGGGTTGACGAGGACTTTCTGCGTCTGCAACAGTTACTATCCACAGGTCAATCGTCCGTGTAAACATACTCGGTATTAGTTATCGGGGATCGTCTTGTGAAGGTTAATTGTATTTAAATTAAATAGAGATTAATACATTCGCTAGTGTGTCATATTGATTTTACGACACTCATGATTCCAAAGTCAATATTTACCGAGCGAAAGCGACGAAATGGATGTTCCAAAATTTGTATCAACCATAGGACAGTCTAAATAATCTTGCGTTGAAATAGTCATGTGTCAAAATACCATTTTGGTTATATATATTAGCGAGTTATTGATTTATATTAAAAACTATATATATATATATATATATATATATATATATATATTGGATAATTTGTCTAATAATTAGTTGCGCGTCCCAGTTGTGAAAATAACTCATGTTCAATAAGTAATGAAGTTGAGATTGTTCAATAAATATCATACCCACAATCATATCTATGCCCACTTCAGGCCCCCACGTGTCGCTTATCTGCCTCACATAAATCTACTAAAACCCGTTTAACTAAGACACTGTATCCTCCCCTAACTTTGCGAATACTTCCCATTCCGCCCTAAATCCCCAATTTAGTCATAATTCTTCAAGCCTATATCTACCAGCAATACTGGAACGATAAGAGGACAGTAACCAGTCGCTGGCTCTTTAGAGTTTGATTAGTGTCACGTAGTGGTTGTATATGAATTGACTTAAAGATCAGCAGGTGTGAGACCGCGTTCTTATCCTCGTTAATCAGAGAAAATAGGCACCTGATTATGTCACGTGACTGGCTAGGATAATACCCTCAAATCCACCCGAGATAACGCATCCGTTAGTCGGTCGCGCGGTTCAATATATAAATCCAGTCAGAGAGAGAGAGGGGGGGGGGCGGAGAGAGAGCGAGAGAGAAAGAGGGGGCGGAGAGAGAGAGAGAGAGCGAGAGAGAGAGAGGGGCAGAGAGAGATAGGAGAGAGAGAGAGGGAGAGAGAGGGGGCGGAAAGAGAGAGCAACCCAGTGTGTCAACCACTGATGACAAACTGTCAGACATGCAGAAAACAGATAAGCATTGTACAATCATCTCTACAGTTTACATACGGTGTACATACATAAAGTTCGTCCTGTTTGCACAGAACCTTTAACCTTCTCGGAATGTTGCTTCATGTATACTCATCATCTCCCTCAGTTATTTCCACTACTTCAAAGTTACGCTGGGGGTCGATGACGTCATTGGCATGAATCACCTTTTGACTACTGATCTGTGGAGCTTCTACACAACGTTAAAGGCACGTAGAAGGCGGACACCGTATGACCAATGTACCTTCTGTCATTAGAATCAGCTATGGTCATCGCTAAGGTCAGTTATAGTCGGTCTCATGGTCACTATAGTCATCACAAGACTTCCAGTATTCAATTTGCCAATCGACCACAGATGAGCACCAATGGCATAGCCCCCACACCGGTTGTTAACTCGTTAAATTGTTAATTAATTATCCACTAATGTATAATAGCTATATCCAGTTTCATGAAACTGTTATTTTCCTGGTTGACGAAGGAATTGTATACTATTCGTGTCTAGATTACTTCCCAGTGGTAACTATTGAAATAGGAATATAGAATATTAATAAGAGATCCAACCATGACTTTCATCCGGGCAATTACATGATAGGGAGCAAATTCATATAATGCGCACCATCACTTTAATCAGTGCGTCGGTATTCTTGTGTAGAATTTACAAGTGTTATAGCATTTATCTGAATGTTTACCGATTGCAGTCTTGATATATACACTAGTATACACTCGAGACATAAACATTTTTGGATCTGTTAAAATCCTTTGAAGTACCTCTTAACAGCAGGATATAATTACGTACACCTTCATGCACAATGTGCAGCGGGAATTTCGACACAACTAAAAAGGTATAATCTATCTGTTCTTGAAAACAACACAGAGTTAATCTACCTAGGGATGTGACCAGTTATAATTACCCAATGATTTTCGATAGCAGTCTACATTTCACGACAGTTGAAGACAATCGAGTAAGAAGGACAAGCTTGCGTCTTGTAATGGATTTACCTAGCGGGTGTAAACTAGATTCGTCATGTTCTTTTAAGTCTTTTGCTACTCAGAAACTCAAGTCGTCAATAAAATATACTATTACGCAAAAAGGAAACTTAACATTCTTTGTGAAGTTAACGCATTAAAAAAGGTTCGACCACCCAGCTAGCAAATCCACAGTGGTATTCTACTCCGTGTGACATCTGTAGCCCTGTAGAAAAGTATACTATAATAAATTATACATGCAAAATTATACATGCATATTACTTACCGCTACCATCAGTGACAGTAATAGGTTATACATTAAAAAGAAAGAACACGTGGTAAGATACTTTCACAACTAAATTTCAATAGTATTGATATAGTATTTTAGATACCCACACATCTATGTACTTTATGTGTAGATGATTGTACAATGTTTGTCAGAATTTGTTTTCTGTCTGGCTGATAGTTTGTCGTCAGTGGTTGACAAACTCGGTGACTCTCTAGAAATGAAACAAAGCCAATGGTGAAGAATGAAGAAGTAACTACACGTATAGTATCTACAATTGGATTTACTCCAAGACCAATACCGACGGAAGGAAAACATAGGAAACTATAGCATGCCGGTAGGGCGGCCCCAGATGATACGGAGGAATCCGGGACACTTAGCCAACGGACATTTAGCCAATGGACACTTAGCCAACCCCCATTTAGCCATTATTTGTAGGGGGGACATTTTGCCAACATTCAAAA
>JAUTBT010001508.1:0-10608 GCA_032361225.1 Lepetodrilus schrolli | reverse complement strand
TATCGCGTCAGAAAGGTAACTTTCGCGAACATTGATGCCGGGCCCCCGGGGCGGGATTTGAACCTGGAACCTTTGGACATAATACATGACATGGTATTCGATTGTGTTTCACACATGTCTGCCGATATAACAAATTCTTCTATTAAATTATTTGAATTTACAGCTATATTTATAACGTTGGTGGTAGACATAGACCATTATTATGAACATACCTCAGATAGTTCTCCAGCATTCCATGGAAATTATACGATATTTTCCTTTTCCAGCATATAGTATTAAACAATATCAGAACTCTCGCTCTTTGACAGATGTGTTCATAATGGGAAATCACGAGAACAAAAGCAATTGAAAACCATGAAACTTGATAACTCTATTCTTGACATCGTCTGTCAAGTATGGCAAAACAGATCCCAAGACTATGAAACATTTTCTAGTATGATTTCATGCTCAAAGTTTTGTTCACAAATCCTCATATAAAATTTTAGCTTGAACATGAAGTCGTACTTAAAAGTTTCGTAACCTAGGTGCTAGAATGGCATAATTATTCTATTCTAGAGAACGGTTATATTTATCATCCCTTTCTACAGATACGAGTCAGAAAACAAAGGTAGATTTGTTGGTATGTGTTATCGTTGAAAACTACAATCCAGTAACGTGCAAATGCATTTGTGTAGACTCAAGTCACATATAATTTCATCTGTTACTTGTTCACAGAGAAAACATATACTCAAATCAATTGTCAACACAATGTTTACGATTTTTCAATTTCTGTTACTTAATGGGAATCTATATAATAGACATAGAAACAACATTTATCTGCCAGCAGGTGAATTTATAATTCAGTGGCCAGTAGGGTATTAGATAATTGCTCTAGACGCAAACAATAAGTCGATATAATTATTTTTAGACGAGATATTGCGAAAATTGTAAAATTTAATCTAAATCTAAAAGGCGGCCATATTGGAAAACAAAATGGCCGACAGTTGAAATTGACGCTAAAATTGAGTCCCTATCTTTATTAGTAGCTAAGATATAAGACATGGAGATTAGCATATCGGCCATTTTTAAAGATGGCCGCTATGGCCACCAGAGGTCAAATCCAGCTGGGGTCCCATTTTGAAATGAATCCCTATGGGATATAGTAACTGTATGCCAAATTTCATGCTTGTATTACAAAGTGCACGAATCGGCTAAAAATGGGCCTTCACCCTCCGGACTATAATATGCCCGTATTAGGTATATATAAATACTGTAATCATGTTATGATGAGGTCCGGAAGGCCGGGGTTATCGATGCAGAACTTAGTAATGCCAAACCTAACATTAGACCTTTTTTTTTCTTTCCCCCAGACGCATTTATACTGAGAGCATTATAGCATGTTGTAAATATGTTGCCTACGATGTAGTCAACTTAACCTATTACAAACATTGCTGCTATATTTTGAATTGAAGATCTATTTATTTGTTCAAGTTAGAGATGTATTTAAATTTGAGATACGAATATCTGGTTAAACACAATGACAGTACTAATATGACATGTACACCTATAGCATCAAATAGAAAGTAAATTCTATGTTTGAATACCGATTTTACTTTGTGTGTAGGTCTCTGCAGGCATGACAGAAAGTGACCATATGCTGAACAGTAGGTTGAAGATGCAGACAATTAGACATGAGAAAGTGTGCATTAAGGCACAAACAAATGCTGGGTTAAATTTTATGTGACTTAATTGTCACTACCTCGCATTTCTTTTGCATTCATTTTAACATCCGATTTAATAGTAGCATATCTCTTGTTTAAACGTTTAATATAATTATCAAATATCCAATTTATGTACACCTCCAATTAAAGCATATCTCCAATTATACTATAATTTGTATATATATATATATATATTAATTAATAAATCTGCATTTTACATGTATCTCATATTTAAATAAAGTTCTGCAATTTAAATTCATCTCCTATATAAATATATCTCCAATTTAAATTAAACTCGAATTTAAATACATCTATTTAAACATATCTCTGATTTAAATACTGAAGATACAGAAATTAATAGATTACTTAATTTGAAGATATTTAAATTTGAGATGTTTAATTTGTAGATGTATTTTAATCGCAAATATATTTCATTTAGATGTTTAAATTGGGGGTATATTTAAATTGAAGACCACATTTAAATTGGAGATGCAGTTTAATTGGATGTGTTTAAATTGGAGATGTATTTATATTGGAGATATATTTAAATTGGAGATGTAGTGTAATTGGAGGTATGTTTAAACTGGAGATATATTTAATTTAGGTACCGTAGTGACAATACCAGTCTGCCAATCAGAATACAGCTATGCTTAAATTTTGGCAAAGTTTGATTTCAAGGGGGTTGCCTTCCTGATTGATCAGTTTGTTCTCATCATCCCATTGGCTAATCTCTCTGTCCTGCTGACTTGAGAGAAAAAAATACACGGTTATTAATTTTTAAATTTATTTACTGAATCCTTTTATCGACTTACATGCAGAAAATAATATTGTAAACATGTACAGATGACATCAATATTATACAGTTTCAAGTCTTGCAAGTTGAAACCAAAAATACACCAATATTCAGAACTAACATTCCATTATATTCTTCAACTCAAGCTTGGTTAACACTTCAAAAAGAATGTATTAAGATGCAAATTATATATCCAACATTCACTTGCAAAACCACACTTTGCAAAACCACACTTGTATTAAAGTTTTATCATTTCGAACAGCCAAATAGATTTCTGGTGACTACTTCAACAGGTTCAAATTATTTAAGACTTTCCAGATGTTGTTTAACATTTACAACAGACAGAGTTGCAATCAGGCATTATTACTGAAGAGCTCATGGAATCTGTCTGAAAACAAACGAGATATCTCCATCACTATCGTGACTAGCCATAATACGATAAAAGCAAATGTAGATACATGTATATAAAAGTAATTCAATATTAGCAAAAGTTACATGTAAAGATAAAGATATGATTGGACAGATCCTGTTAATAAACTCCACGATTTAATAGATACAGAAAGAAAAAACAAGACACCAATGTCAAATAGGCACCATACATGAAACAACCAGACACAATATCCTAATTTAAAGTATACAATAAAAGTTTACTTTTTTAAATAACCTCATCAATTTAGGTTTGAATATAACAATACATGTCACAGCAGGAATCTTTCACCCATACATGACAATTTAAACAAAGAAAGAAGACAAGAAACTGAAGAAGGAAAACAAATATTTTACATAATAAGGATTAACGATGTGCTGTGTTTGCAGTATTAAATGTTAAAATGGTTCTCGCATACAATGGCCCTCTTCTCATGTTGTAAGTTTTCTTATGTGCTAGCACCTGCAGAAGCTCAAGAAGTTATACTTAACACTACAAACACAGTGACAGTATTAAAATATCAAAACTATATAATATATAATATATATATATATAATTTAGATAGATATTTAAAAGCATTCAATGGTAGTTTGTTGAACGTATGGTCAAATGTATTTTAACTGAAAGTATGTACATTTATTTATCTATACAAGTATATTGGGCAACAAGCTACATTTTCCACATGTGCCATTAGTTTTCAATATTTGCATATTTTCTTTGTACATTTTCATATTTTTTTTATCGCAAGATAACAAATTTGTAAAATAGATAAATAAAATATGAAAATATTGAAAACCAGTAGGACATGTGGATAAAATGTAGCTTATTGCCAAATATACTAGTATAGACAAATCAAACGTAAATAATTTCAGGCAAATATGTTTGACAATGAAATATGTCGATAAACCGGCATTGAATGCCTTTAGGGGATATAGTAATAGTAACTAACATCTCTAACAATACAGACTACTGTGAAAAGAAATCTAATTTTCCCATGTAGACTGACCAATATACAATGTATAACTACACACAGCATGGACAGCAATGAAAACTGATATCATAAGAAGACTCAAAATGGCCGAACATAGAAATATATTCACCAGACTAAGTGACCATATAAGGAAATAATCACGACTGTCAACTGCCCTTGACCTTGTCACTAACCCTCTCTCTGTGTCAATGTTGCGTCTGTTTACCCTCTCTCTGGGATGATCAGTCACTGCTCTGACTGTGAGGCATCTTCGGTTGCCTGTAGCATAAAGAAGGCTAAAGCCACATAAAGTGACTTAGGAAGTGCCTTTTCTTTGAAATAGTGCTATAGGTCAGTTTGAAAATAGTGCATGTATGCACTTTATACTAGTTTTGTAATGAACATTATTTCGATTTTCCAAAGGTTTTCAAAACTAGAATATGATTATTTTTATGAAATATGATTTTATGGATGCTTCAAATAGTATCCTCTCATCATAAACATGTATTTTCAGTTGAAGTGTTGGATTGATGGCCAATATTGCCATGGTTATGGGAGAAGGGTTTAGGCAGTAAGGTCAAGGTCAGGCAGTACATGAACTACATGATACAACATAATGAGTTCCAGTAATAATACGAGTCCCAACACATCGGACGAGATATAATAACAAGATTCAGATAGATTATAGAAAATTGGGAAGAACACAAAGAAAATAAGTAATTAACTAAAGCATAATCATGCATGCCCTGAGATTCATGTTAGTTCAGTTCCCACCAACGTTTAAAGACATGACATGCAGAATAATAGTTTTAACAAACATAGCACAGGGGTTTTGTTAAGGCTTGTTGAACATGTTGCTTAACCAACTTTACCTTCAAATAAAGGTTAAACCATAATCAGCCTATTCAGAGAGAATCATTTTGCTTTTAAATATTGTCATTTCCAAATTTTAATCTCAATTATTTTTTTTAAATGCATTTCAATAGCACTATCAAATGGAAGAAAAATCAATTTAGCTTTTATATGTCCAAAAACGATCATTTCCAAAGATGTTTTTCAATACAGAAAAAAAATAGTATTTTTATAGCGACACCAGATCATTACTTCCGAATAAATAATGGCCAATCGCATGAGCTGGTCATGTTACTGAACCAATGTTATATTTGCATATGAGATCACAAAGAAAGCAAGCAATCAGATCCATGACCAAGACTATAGAAGGGATGAAGTTTATCATGAATTCAACCATGTCTGTCTGCCCCGACTGAACAAGTACACCAGGTATTTCCTGTACGAAACCGATGCAACTCTAAGGTAACACCTTAACCCCCACCTCAGCAATGGTGTAGCTTATGACAATTCTCAGATATGGGACAAAGGAAGAAAATATGAGGTTTGTTTGTACATGAATATGTATCACCGCTGGAAAGGAGTTTGATATTCAGTTCTCCCTGCAGGAGGCAACCAGAGATGCGCCAGAGAGTAGTGCCTGTGCCCAATCCAGCAGAGAGAGGGTTAAAGATTCATGGTTTTATACTTTCACAAGTCGCAAAGTTGTAGAAAAACAACATCAAGAGACTGTCAATGACATTGTAGCTACTTGCAACTGACAAGACACTGTAGTGGACTATCCATCCACTTGTACATTTAATTACCTCAACCCTAAAGCAGTGACCTGCGAGTTAAAGCAATATTCCTGCCCACTTTTACATTTCAAAGACAGAACAAATTGAAATTACAAAAAGGACATAAATAACGATGAAAATGATGTATATATAAAACAGACGATGAAGTCATGTATATGATTTGGCTAGTTTCGTCCCTAGATACTGCATAAGAAGAGAATGATGTGATGATATGTACCCCGGTGGCCCAAATATACAACAGAATGACCCTGCAAGACAAACATGTTATAAATATTCTCGACGACAAGACACTTATTCTTTACATCTCCTACGGTGGATCTAATTTTTAAAAATTCAACACGTCATTCTAAGGGTTCTGCTTGGACACGTGGCAATTTGACATAGATTTGTTGCTTAATGATGCTCAAGGAATATTTCACCTATATGCGACGAATTTGACAAGTTTTTAAAAAAAAGATAGTAGATGTAGATGTGTATATGTGGATGTAAAGCGGAATCAGTTGGTGGAATTCCAGGGATGTTAAGCGGAATCAGTTGGTGGAATTCTAGGGATGTAGTCGGCGAGTGATGAACGGACGTTGATTCTGAATGGCGCTCTTCCGATATCGGCATGACTACTGATACGACTCCAATAAAAGGCAACTACTGGCCAAATATAAAAAGCCAACAATTTCTTAATAAACCTTCTTTCAAAAATATTACGATAATTTCTATTCAAATTGAAACTATAAATATATATGTATAGATCTATATATCGATGGAAAAAAAAAGAAAAATACTTTTAATTATAAAAGAAAAATACAAATTTGGCTGAGCAAAGCAAGGAACTTGGACTATATATACAGTTCCCATAGGCAGTTACAACAGACTATATTGTACCAATTGACAAGCAGGGGATGATAAAATCACCAAAAATTTAGAATTTTTAGAATTAATTTATTTTAATTACCCTATTATTGCCAATCGTTGTGCTTGATTGTTGGCAATGACTGAAAAAACATAACAATACATCAAAGAGTATTAGAAAATCGAACTCGTCAAAAATATCCATTGAATCTGACATTTGCATTCAGTGCACAAACACACGAGAGGAATATCGAAATCCGATATGCATGTTGTAAAGGTTTCGCAATGCACCTATGTATGAACGGACGGATGGAAGTGAAATGCCGTTTTCAATGCAAGGATACAACAAAATAAGAGAAAAAGAAGAAGACCAAAATAAATTGGACAAAAAGCTGAAGGGGGATGTGGAGGTTATTGGTGTGTGTTTGTGGTAGGGCTAACAGTTTGTAGGGTATCAGGAAGATTTGTAGTTACAACATTGATTCAATGGAGTATATATGTATACGGATACAAAAAGTATTAAACAACTCTAGAAACCGGAGCACTGAAAATTACTTGTTTGCCCAGGAAGTATGCGACGTCAGAGGCAACTCGAAGTGTCTTTTGTTACTGAACAGTGTTCTGGAGTCGCATTTACATATTTCTACAATTGCATTTTGAATACCTACAACAACATTTTACACAAATACCACTCTTTCTAGTAAATCTAGCAAGAAATATTGCATGAAAACAGTACGAGTGTAATATTATAATATAATCGCAGCTTGTCTACTGACTTATTACAACATTTGCTAGTTAACATTTCTGCCGTTTTCTAAGGTACAATAAGCTCTATACATCCTATGTCTTCTGGAAAAGAGTTGCAGGCCATGTATAACATGACTGAAATCATAGAAATGAACGAGACTGAAGCCCCTCAGTAAAGAACACGATGTGCGGAGTAATGTTTGCTAAGCACTCTGAACATGATAAACTGATGAAAAGGTTTCAGTCCGTGGATGTATCTGAACATTAGTGTTCGACTGTGAAAATTGACACACGACTCAACGCCAATGACAGTTGACATAATAGAATGATCCTGACACCTGACATGATAGAATGCGCATGACACCTAACACGGTTGAACGCTCATGACACCTGACACGGCTGAATGCTCATGACACCTGACATGGCTGAATACTCATGATAGCTGCCATGACAGAATGCTCTGGCAGTAAATACCACACAATGTCAGAGACAACCTACATGACTGAACGCTGTGAAGACTGAGGTATGTTCAGAGAACACTACTGGCATGACCCGCTATAACCGAGTTGCCGGCTCGTCAGATGGAATTCGCACGCCATATATTCCACTGATTTTGCAATAAGGGACAACTGTAACTTTCAATACCACCACATGTTAGAATACGACTCATAGATACTGGTATATATATATATATATATATATATATATATATGTAAAGTTTAAGCAGAAAGTTGTTATTAGAATTAAATTCCAGGTAAGTTATCAAGAAATTAAGAGCATCAGACAACAGCCATTGAGAATAACGCCATTCCGAGAAGCTTCGATGGACGTCCCCATGACGATGGATGTTTCCTACGTCTCCATGATGACAGATGTTTCCTACGTCTCCACGATGACGGATGTTATTGATGTCTCCATGACGACAGCTGTCTAGTACTGCGCTTTGGTCTCGTACGTGGTGGTTGTTGTGGACGACTCCACGGTCGTGGCAGCCGAGGTGCCGCCGGTGGTGACAGTTGTGCTGCCCATCTGCCAGCCGCGGTATTGGAAGAAGGTATCCACCGCAAACACTGCTGTCGCTGCGAAGCAGAAGAACTGGGGACGAAGAAGAAGCCTGGCGTGAACACGATTCATTCAAGAACACAATACTGTCAATAGGTTACACCACTGTATAAATATGTACACTCTGATTGCCTGGATACTCGCTCGAGTTCAAAATAGCTTGAACACACTGAACATTGATACCCATGTCATCTTCAGGAGTCAGATCCATGACTACCTTAAAATGTTACAAGTAAATGCAATTTAGATAGATGAAGGGACACTCAATCAAACCATAGCAGTGTATGCATGAATGCATGCCATACTTTTCAGTTACGACGATTGCATGGTCAACCGACTGTCGTCAATCCAGCCGATACGACGGTCACAGCTTCTTGGCCTACGTTCAGTGCCACTAATAGACATTCTACTCAGTGCTTGGATGAGAATAGATATTCTACACAGCGATTGGACGAGACAGGACATCGTGGTACTCACAGCAGTGGCGGCAATGGAGGAGTGCCAACCTCCTCGTACTGCAGCGACAATGGATGAAATGAGGAAAAAGACTGTGAATACGATGTAGCAGATAAACTCCTGGAATATAGGAAATGATGAGCAGTGTTAGAGAAATATCACATACACACAGACGATTACACAAAATAAATAATAACTGAGGACTCTTTATGGCATCTCCAGTTGCCTCCAGCATAGAGAGAGTTAATGCTGAGTGATAAGCAGGGGAATGACAAGTACAAACGTTTATTTGTATCATTAATTACCAATGTACAATTTGCTTGCTATATATACTTGACAATGTTCGTATTACTCCTAATCATATTTACGTACCATATAATCTATGTTTATTATGTATATTTGTGTCTGCTGGAATAAATGTCTATAAAAAAAAGTACAATCTTTTCACATCTTTCGTTACAAGACAGGGAATTGAACCAGTGACCTACAGCTCTCCTGGCTGACACCAACCACTACACCAGGTGGTTTGAAAAACATGTCCAGACAGCCAGCTATATTAAGACCTTGCAAATAAATATAATTAAAACAATGACTCACTATCAGCGGCCAGGGGCCAGGGAGCTTGGAAAAGATATGGAGGAAGTGGAAGACGAACAGTATGGCCACCACCACACAAGCTGCTACTGCCACGAACTGGATCCAACCGGCTCCATATGGCACCCAGTACACAATGGACACACAGATCAAGATGACGATGGACACAACCTGAAGGTGGAAAGCAAAGACGAGTCAGAATAGAACATGTACCCAGATAGCAAGTGGATGTCGGGCCATCGTGGCCTCTAGGTTGGTATGTCAGGTGAGATCTATTCATCGGACCTGGACCTGTGGTCAGTCTATTCACTGGAACCAGACCCAATTCCCAGCAATCTCATTGGCTCACATGACCAAAAATATGAATAAAATATTTTCCTAACCTTAACCCTAACCCTAACCATGTGAGCCAATCAAGATTGCTGTGAATTGGGTCCAGGTCCAGGGAATAGACAGCAAGTCTGGATCTGGTTCTGGGGCCAGGTCTGGGGAATATACCCAACCAATAGGTCAGTCTAGTAGTTAATGCTAGCTCTTCAGACACTGATTTTTTTTTATTTTAAACATTCCGCTGAAATATTGATGTTTTGCTTCAAATCAATGTAAAATTGGCTAAAATAATTATAGAATGGGAGGCACTCTTTTTTAAAAACTCTTTTATCTACTAAGAGGCAATAGTGCTCTCCTATCTATCTCTCTTGCTGTTAGACACAACAGTGCTATAGCCTCTTACTAGTTGATGCAAAAGCTTCATGTAATGATACCCTGGTAATTTTCATCACTTTTTCAGATTAGCAATCCTAAACGTCAACCATGGCATGTTCTTCGAGATCACAAAACCAACAATTACTTACAAATTCTACAATCTTTAGTATCCCCGGAATGGACTTAATGTATCCGACGTCCGGACTTATTCCTGTTGTGTTGCTGGTGGTGGTGGTCGTTGTCTCGTAGGTTGCCATACTAGCAGATTACCTCCCTTGAACTAAGCGAGATCAAAGCTGGTATAGATCTGAAATGCAATATACATGTATTATAAGAAAAAATAAATTGAAGCTTGTAAATATCGATTCCAACATGTCCAAAGGAAGATCTACAAAAAAATGAAATTGTTATTTAAAATGTACTGAAAACAATCCATGATATGCTATACAAACATGATAAATTGAAAAATGTCCAGATATTATTCAAATGTCTTCACAACATTGCTATGCATCCTCCATACTGATTACTAATTTACCATGTCAACAGCATGTAAAAGTATTCGATAGACATATAAATGATCAAGGTAAAATAAAAACTTCACACCTTTTAATATGAAATAAAAATATGACTTGTTAAATTAGACAGTTGTCAGGTATCATATC
>JAUTBT010001507.1:0-10608 GCA_032361225.1 Lepetodrilus schrolli | reverse complement strand
CGCCCGCTAGCACGCTCACTCGCTCTCGCCCCACCCACTCGATCTCGCTCTCTCTCTCTCTCGCTCCGAAATTGGACAAGCTTCCACTGCATGTGTCGATAAGGACTTAATTCTGTCGTAATGTACATCCATGCATAATATTGTTACTTGGAAGCAGTATGCCGCGTATGTCATTCAAGGTATGTGCCCTGTCTTTGTACGCCAAAGCATTCCTTGAAACTGGTCGTTGTATGCAAAAGCATTCCTTGATACATGTGGACATGGCACATTACTTTGAAGTGTTGCATTATACTGACAGTGTGACTCGATCACAGAGGCCAGTGCCGGTAATAGGCGCCATGATGGTGTTAATTCATGCCCATATTGCGTTAAACCTACCAGCAATAGGAGATACGGCTTGTATGACAGTGTGTCAATGACCCCTGGTACCTACACGAGTCTATCAATATCCATGCACACGAGTGGGTATGACGTACGCCTGTCTAAATGAACCTTGTACTAGTATACATGCCACGAGGGATCAATGGTCTATATATTTGCTCATCCATATGACTGAGTTTACACTCGCCATGAAATATGGCACTGAATGTTTGTGTATGAGTGAGTCTGTCTGTGGGTGGCATCTAGTCGAAGCAGTGCCCTCTCGTAAAACCCCGGACCTTGGATTACACCACTACATTAAAACTGACCTCGTGTACCGACTTACCCGTGTTTTTGCATCTACTTTATATGGCTGTACCAGTTTATACGTGTGCTTGTATGTAGGCCTTCTCTATTTATCATGGACATTATGGGAAGGTTTAATACCTTGGATAAATGTAATTATACCGAAGAACGCAACAGAAAGCATTAACAACTTTGGTCTGCTCTAATGTTTGTATATTCCCTTGTGTAGGCCAGAGTTTACGAAACTTTGTTTTTAGTACGATTTCATGCTCAACTCAAACGTATTGTTAATACATCCCATACAAAATCTTAGTTGAGCATGAAATCGTACTAAAAAGTATAGTTGATTGTTAGTTAGTTTCTTATACATTACAAGTGTTCCAAATCACAAACATCCGTTACTAGTGTTCACATGTGGATGTGGATGACATCCACATTGTGGTCAAATCACAACCACCTTTCAGTCATGTCACGCGGGCTGGTTATTGAACGTTCCGCATGTTTTCTTTCATGCCAAGTTATTAACAACAATAAATATTGCCCACAACTAACACATTTATTGGTGGAATATACATATTGTGTTGCAGGGGAAATACCATTTCAATTTAGGAAGGTTTCCGAAATTGGAGCTATGGTTCCGTCTCGCGGACAAATGCATTTAACAGTAGCCAGGCTCGTACGTCTGTGCGATGGCTTTCCAGGAGAACAAATAAACAGTCATACGAGACATGTACTTGCCTTGGTACAGCTAGATTACTGGCTATTTTATTTATTTGTGTCATGAACGTGGATTGTCGCGAGCGTAATGTTGGCATAGGTAAAATATCACTCTTCTTGAAGTAATTTCCGTTAATGGAGTTTTCATGCAACCGGGTCATTGGTGTGGTATTATGATCGATTTAATCCCCAAAAAAAAGTGTGCGTGCGTGCGTACGTGTTAAATCAAGAACTTCCTGACTATAGGATACAGAAAGTGTACTGTTAATATTGAACATAACTAATACATTCAAACGAAAAACCGGGTATAATGCAATCACTATTAATATTACAACACTGTCTTCTAATGTTTAATACCAGGAAGAACGTATAATTAAGATGCTAAGATAAATAGAGCATTGATAAACACACATGCATTTAACGTCTGTGGTACAGTATACATACACGGAGTGCAGAAGAAGCACATACCGCGTATTTCAAACAGTGGGTTACAAAACATGTGTGGTCGATTATAATCTTTACATGCCGAAGTTCCCTAATCAAGGACGTCTATTAAGGAGCATACTTCACGCAGGCAGGTGACACATTGTTGGAGGAATGGTCCGGGAGAGAAGCTTTTAGTGCCGTATTGAAGTGGATTCTTCTAACGTCTGGCGTTGTTGACGTAACGGTTGATGTATGGCGACTGTAGGAAGTAGCAAGTCAATGCGACACAGGCATGCTTCTTTGTAGTTTGTATAAGAATGTTATAATTGTTATGACAAGCTGATTGCGAATGTTCGTCGCATCTTGTTGCACACGTGAAGCTGACACACACACAAAATGTGCCAAGGATTGGGGAAACATGAAACATGATCGTATTGCCTTTACATCCATATTATATATACTATTATACAGATTTATTCTTTCTTTACCAAAATCACTTAGAAAATCTAAATGAGAACGATTCTTGCTAGGTTAGATTCCCTACAATTTATCAAAGGAAACTGATATTTTATTATGATGAAAATATTGATGTTTGCTCTAGGTAAGACTGAATTGTATTTTAAGTGTATAGTTTCCATGATGTGAAATTAGTAAATATGGTATACTAGACATATCGTTTACTTGCAGGAACCACCTCTGACGTCACAGAGGCGGTGGGGACCTTGGACTGACTGGTCATCTTGCTCCAAGTCGTGTGGTCAAGGAATAGCCTACAGGAAGAGGTTGTGTCATAGTCTTGGAATGTGAGTGTAGAACTTTACAACAGTATAGGCAAGTGTAGTAGATATCACCAAGCTGATATAGTAATAGTGATCCAATAACAGTATATGTCTTTCCTTCACTATAGAAACAATTGCAATAATAATGATGTAGAGTAAATAGTGAAATTTTGGTGAAACAACATTTTTCTATTTATTTATCATTTTAACAGGCTACTTGGTTACAATTTGTATTATATGTCAATTCATGTTTCATGCGTGTAGAACTAGTAATTGAGTATTGTAGAATATTGATTATCAATCAGACTTAGTTGTAAATTTATTTGCAAGTGTTTAATGATATGAAGAGTGTTTACAACTTGTTCGCAGGTAACATACTGTATATATTTATGGCATGTAACTTTAACTTTTCAGACATTCATCAAATTCATATAATGCATCCTGTCGAGGGCCAGATAAACAATATCACATTTGTAAAACTGTAAGTATATATTAAAACTAAACTATACTGTAATTTGCAACACAAAATGAGTTAACTACTGTTATTATATTCCCCCCCCCCCCCCCCAATTTTTGTGTCTGGCAAATGCGCGTAATTTAATTCCTGCGAATATGGCATTTATAGCATTTGCGCGAAATTTGCGTCCGCGAAATATAAGTCTTTTACAGTATATGTAAAAGTGCTAAATCTTCAAATCAGATCTTAAATTGCAAACATGTGCATTTGAATCTATTAACTACCAGTACGTAAAGCCTACTGTTTTATCATCAACAGTTTTTTTCATTTCTTCATTTCAAAAAATACAATTGGATTATTGAATGCTTGACTTCACAGATGAATGGTTTTATTATTTTATGCATGAGCAGTTTTACGAGACCATTCATAACCAGTTTTATTGCAAATATTCAAATATAGCGGTATGTAATATTTTATGAGCTGGAAATGAGAAGTATTCATTCAAAGCGAGACACAGATTTCAATTCCACTCCAATAGGTAGATGGATGTTAAAATAGCTACATGTTTGTCGTGTACAAACATTCGTGTACAAATATCACACATTAAGGTCAATACACTTTGTTAACCTATTTTTATGCCAAATGTGCCATATTGAGATACTGAATAAAATACAATATACCCTTGCTAATAATGCTTGTCACCCCTATAAGTCAATTTCTAATACCACTAGAGGGCAGGTGGTAGCGCAGTGGTAGAACTTCGACTTCGGAGCCAAGGTTCCAGGTTCAAATCCCGCCCCGGGGGCCCGGCATCAATGTTCGCGAAAGTTATCTTTCTGGCGCGATATTGATAGGATGCGATGTCTGTAGAGTGGCACTGCAGTTATCATCCTTGGTCTTGTCAATACCAGCCGATGCTCGCAGGTTTACTGCAACATTCAGTGCTACGGATGTTGCGGGTTACCTCCTGCCCTAAATTGAGAAGTCGTGATATAAGTGAAAGAATCTTGAAAGCGACTTAAAGCGACTTAAAACCCCAAACAATCATGGATATGAAAGACGTTTACCAAAGGCTTCTATGATGTCAACTGAAGTACAAAACAATGATGCAGTCATATTTAATTAAAATATTTGATTACTAGTATTTAAAAATAAATATATTTTTTACGTTCATTTATGTTCCTTCTAGCGGCCCAAATTGAAGGATATGAAAGACGTGTACTACTCTGACTACTCCCAATACGAGCACGACCCCCCGGGCCACACGTGCGGCCTGCCCTGCTGTAGAGAGGACCAGAACCTCCACATCAAGAACCGGACATCCGGTTACAGTTGTATCCCGGCGTACGAGAAAGTCATAGAAGCAAATTTCACCTTAAGAACGAAACGCGTCGGTTTCATTCAAGGACGGCCGACGTTCAGGAACACGTTCTATTCCCTCCAGCACAGGAACCGCATCTACCGACACAGGATGCCTATCCCGGTGTTCCGGAATGAAGAGGATGCGAAGGGCAGTCCAAGAAATGTCGGGAAATCTGCTGATCATGGCGGAACAAAAATTCTGCTGTCGGGATGTTTGGAATATCCGTATGTTTTGACAACCAGACCAGTTATACAGACCGGAGAACACATCTACGGGGGAACGATATGTCTTCCCGATTCGTCATCCACCACGTCAAGACGTTTACGGTTTTACGACCACGATCCAGGGGAAAGTTTGGATTTCGAATCGGAAGACAATCCCACGATAGAATACTACAAGACGGTGCATCAGAATTTGATTACGGTTAACACGGCTCCGATAAAGGTTGTGGAGATGTCGACAAAATCGGCTGACAACGTCGAAACAAATGGTCATGACAACCAAGGCTTCACTAAGGATGAGGAGTCAGGAGAATCCATTTTGCCATTGGAACATTATTATGATATCCTGATTCCGCGCCCTAGAAAAACGCATATCTCAAGTCCATTTCAACAACACCTTTGTCCCGATCTCGGCATTATTAAAGAAGAATCAGAAATGGAAACGTTCGCGTATTTCCGGAAGATGTACATCAATACGTTAGCTCGTAAAAGAAAAACGGAGGTAGAAAAGATGGATATTGCTTTCCAAATGGCAGAAACGTTCAACGGACTTCCGGAAGTGAACTGTGGTAGTCTAAACGAAGACGTTGACGCAAATTCAGCGTCGTTTTGGCACCTGGCCGATTCCTCTAGTGATAATTATTACGAGGATATCGAAATTAGGATCGAAAACGTAGACATCAGTGCGAGCGACAGGTCTGTGGAACCGGAAGGCACGTTTCGGAGTTTTGGTTACAATGGTGGGAAGTCTCCTGTTAGATTTGGTCAGATTCGAGAAGCTGACGATTCTCATACAATGACCAAGAGGCAAGATTCCTTCAAAGATAACCCAATTACATTAATTCTGTGATATGTTCTGTGCATTTTCATTTGATGTTCACTGAATAGCATTGCAGTACACAGAGTACTAAAAATGTCCGTACATCAAGGATATCAACTGGGTGTCGTTAGATATTTGTATTGGAGATAAGCAGAAACGAACTAAGATTTTATTCTGCTGTACAAAGACATTACAATAATGTTATTGTTTTAAACTGATAGCAAGAATAGATTATATGTATTATATCTATTTTCTACAAAGTAGATCGTATGAAAATAGCAGGAAATCAGTTTACGCATGCGTGCAGTCCATTCTCTTCATGCTTTGGGTTTGCCTATTTCCTACAAAACACTACAGGCTCGAAAGCCGAAGTAAAAAGTAGTGCTACTTAGTACTGCGATATGTTGGCTGAACTGCGACTGTAGTGCTATGTAGCACTTCGTAGAGAAATGTATTGCAGCCTGATGGCAGCCCTGTACGTTCATATGTACTTTATATACTATAGACAAGATGATAAATGGTTTTCCTGAAGAGTTTCAGTGATGTTGTCTTAAATAGCTGTTAATAATCATGGAATCTATAAGAATGAGAACTACAAGAATAACAACCACAGCTGATACAGAATAAATATGGTTAGAATTCTATGCAATGAAAAATATATGTATGAATGAAATTAAATTCACTGGTAAGATATCCTCAATGCCCTTTGAGAATGTAAAAAAAAAAGTTTAACCCTCTCCCTGCTGGATTAGGCACAGGCACAGCTCCTTAGGGCATCTCAGTTGCCCTCAGCATGGAGAGGGTTAAATTGGTGTTTAGTGCCACCTTCCAGGTTATATCACTCTACCACTGCTTGTCAGTGTACAGTAGGAGAAAACCTAAAACACCCACAGCACCACTGTTGCAGTAAATCTTCAAGCACAATCTGGTACTGACAGACCAATGAAGAGACATGTGGTGTCACCTTAACCCTCTCCCTGCTGGATTAGGCGCAGGCACTGCTCTTTGGGGCATCTCCAGTTGCCTTCAGCATGGAGAGAGTTAAGCCAGAGGTTTAGTTTGAAAATGCATGTTCATACAGCAGAGAATGGGTACCCAGTAGGACAACATGGTCAAATGGTAGCCTTACAGCACTGGAAACAACAGCTTTGGTTGTATACTCCCTGGGGAGTTGAGGAGCACCAAGTGCACACTGATCCATTGACCAGGCCTCACTCGCTGGATGTGTCGCATTACAGTCAGCCATTATTATTATTATACTATTATGATGATTGCATTGCCACAGAACAGACAACACATCCTATAATTATTTGGTCAGAAATGTAACTTCCACGAATATTGATGCCGGGCTGGGATTTGAACTTGGAACATTTGTCTCCAAAATCTGCTGATCTCCCATTGTACCATTTCAATAAGGTTTTGGCAACACTTCCAAAACACAGCAAGACGCACAAACAAAAAAACATTTGTTAAGAATAAATCCATTTATTTTAGTGTGGAAAGTACATCTCAGTCATGTTGCCTGTGATCTTTAATTTGTAAAACTTGTAGCCTTAAAAATCAGTCCTTGTAACCCCAGATTAAATCAGAAATATTGAATCTACAGAAAATGAAAGAAATTACGATAATCTAGTAAAAACATGAAAGATGAGAACCTGCAAACTTTCATCATAACGAAATTTATGAAATTATTACTTTTTCAAATTGTTTTCCCCTTCATTATAAACAAGTACATATATAATAATTACCCTATTGGCTACTGTAACACCAAGACTTTAATTTCTTGCATAAACAATACCAGAATTAACGTCAAGGCAGTTCACAAAATGGACTTTCTGATTCTGAAGATGTACAAGCTATATAGATATATATTTATATATATAGACTCTAAATTCCCAACACCATGCATAAAAATAGAATCTTCAGGCAATGTTACATTGTTAGCTAACAATTCACTTAAATTTCCAAAGTTACATGATAAGTAGAATATGTACAATATACACTGGTACAATGAAGCACTATATAAAATAAATGGAACATAATACGTGAATACTTACACACCTGTGAATCTCCTGATTTGAACAAAAAATTTAATTACCTACATTTATGAAATATGTTGATGCCAAAAGAGTGAATTCAATGGCCAATGCCAAAAGAGCAGGTCGATGCCAAAAGGGTGAATTTAATGGTCAATGCCAAAAGGGTGAATTCAATGGCCAATGCCAAGAGTGAATTTAATGGTCAATGCCAAAAGGGTGAATTCAATGGTCAAGTCGGTCAATTGCTAGAGTGACCTCCATCCTCGGAAACACATGGTCATTGCCTACTTAACATATGTCAATGCTTTTCTGAGAATGGCCGGCCTCAAAAGATTGCACTAAGCAGAATTTTATTTATTTATTTATTTATTTATTTTTGAATTGGAGTTTAGAGCCGCTTTAAAACCCAATTAAAAAAAATAAAAATTTATATTAATACTTGAACACAACCTGGTTGCATACTGGTAACCATTTCTCTGCCAAACTGATTCGAATTCCAAATGTAACGCTGTACTTCAAAGATCTGATGGAACATTGAGGCTAGAATTACTTTAACGTAAATCTGCCAATAAATAGATTCAATACATATATCCTTTTGCCAATGTCTTTTAACGATGTGAAACAAATCCCCCTATTATCTTATCGTATCACTTAGGAGTTTAGGAATGCAATAACACAATAGATTTTTATAATTGTATTCACATGCGATATCAGTCGTTTAGAGCTTCTTCTTGGGACTTAATTTGTCAAATATAAAGTTAAAATACTTCTTCAATTAAATACGCAAACACATTTATTAATATTTACACCTTTACTTGGAACTATATTTTGTCTACCTGTGTTAGCACAGTTCTCTAGACATTTGTCTATTATAGTGTTTGTGACTGAAAATCGATATCACAATAGTTTCTACACTTATGTGATAAATAGAAACTCACATTCCTGTGAATATATTACTGAATTTATTAAAATCGTTGGCAAAAATGATATTATGTTCGGCAGAGTTTTGCCAGCTCGTTTAATAAATTCAGTATTATATGACCACTCATTTGAGATCCTCTACTTATTACAAATATATGTCAATGCTGTGCAAATAACAATTTGAATTATATATAATAGTTCATGCTTGTTTCAGAAACATGTATTCAGTTGATGCACATTTCCTTTAAAACCTGAAATCTTAACTATTATAAAGCAGCTGTATTTAATATACATGGGGTTCATTTCATCAGTGAAGTGTAAACAGAAGGAAATCTAGGAGAACTTAGCTCAAATGGATCCAGAATCATCACCACATGAGAATGTTATCATAGCCACAGCGAGTGGATGAAATGGCAAGGCACACAATTAATGAAATATGGGTCCATTTGTAGACATTGTATCTACCAAATTATTTTGATACATTGTGGAGAAAAAAAACTTTCGCTGTGAGTACAACTCATTAATTCATTTTTTTTCAACATGAGAAAGACATGGATTCAAAAAGGTAGATTTTACGATGCTTCATTTGAATTTTTCACATAGTGACCCCCAGTATTGTAAAATACTTAGCTGCCAAGGTCATATTTGATTCCTTATTTTATTCTCTGTGGAAATTTAATACAGCGTTATGTTATGACAGCGATCACCGCAGACATGCTCTATGAACGACTATAACTCTTGGCCCTGTTTATGGCTGGGTAGTGATACTGCTATATGATCCTTCAATATAACGCTATATGCAATAACACTGGGGGTACTTCGTGGACCCCAAAAGTAGCGGCATACCGAGGGTTGACTGTATATCAATAATTACGACATAGCATTTACAGTTTAACAGTGTCTGTGCTACCTGAAGCTAGTATTTTTTTTTTTACATATTTCAGAATTACTTAACAGAGGTAAATGTAATTTTAATAATTTGTGAATAAATTTGAGCTCGACTGAATACGTCCTCTGAAATGAAAAATAGAACATGGGTGGCCTAATATGCAGCTGTCATAGAAAGTTTAAATACACAGGAGTTCAATTGGAAATTGAAAAGAAACAAAGGGTATACTATGACATTGTGTTAAAAGAATGACATGACATAAGTGGATATCAAAGGAGTGAATGATATAAAAGTGATACTAGAGTGAGTGAGTTAGATTGATATCAAAGGAGTTTTACTCCAAAATGATGAATAACATGCAACATCAAAATGTTAAAGAAGAATACTAGCTTAACCCTATCCATGCTGTATGAAACTGATGATGCCCTAAAAGAGCTGTGCCTCTGCCTAATCCAGCAGGGAGAGGGTTAAACCATCACGTCACACTGTCATAGCAGAACCATTGCAATATAAAATACATCAAACATCTTGGATTACACTGTTAATAGATAAAATGAGATAATTTCTTCAGTGACAATTAGATTCCCATATTTTTTTAAACCTAAATTTTAATACTATTACAGTACAACTTTGGATGGATTATTGGTGGATCGAAAAATAAGCATATTTACACTCTACAGCGGAGACATCGCAACAAAGTATTACTATTTGAAAGGCATTTCCAGGAATAAATGTTCATAAATGTAAGTGTAAGTGTTAGATAAGTGTACATCTGTTTAGATAGGAATAACTTCATGAAGCGATAGCAATGAGATTAAAAATAAAATATTATCAATCACCAGTTAGACAAAATAAAATTAAACATACATAACAGATTTGAAGTTCACTTGGTTGAATGAAAAGTGAGTGGAAAATTTGTTTATTTTCAAGTACATTAACACGATTATTAATATGTTGTTCAGAATGCAATAATTCCATATTTACCAAGTATACCAATTTTACCAAACATCAAAGTAAGCCCAGATTCCTTGAATTGGTATTTACAATTTTATATTGCCATTGGATACAGCCCAGTTTGTTATATTTTCAACCTTAGAGTACTGGGTTTATTAAAAATGTTAAATTAATGAATCTAGGTATACTATGTATGTTTTTCTTTCTTTTTTTTAAAATTGGGGTTTAGAGCCACTTTCAAGATTCATTCACTTATATCACGACATGTCAGTTTAGGGAAGGAGGAAACCTGCAACATCCGTAGCGCTGAATGTTGCAGTAAACCTGTGAGCACCAGCTGGTACTGACAAGACCAA
>JAUTBT010001506.1:0-10608 GCA_032361225.1 Lepetodrilus schrolli | reverse complement strand
ACATATGCATGCAAGCCATGATGTGAGTGAACAAATCTTGAAAGTGGCTTTAAACCCCAAATCAACCAACCAAATCATTGCTGTTATGGATATTAACATTGCAAAGCAGGAATAAGCCAGCTGCTAAATTATCACTTTTTCGGCTATGGCTTAAAACATGCCTCTAAATGTCCCCTCTGCAACATAAAAAAATACTATGGAATGGCCCATAAGTAATGTACATATATCATAAGTAATGTACATATATCATAAGTAATGTACATATATCATAAGTAATGTACATATAGCATAAGTAATGTACATATAGCATAAGTAATGTACATATAGCATAAGTAATGTACATATATCATATGTAATGTACATATATCATAAGTAATGTACATATAGCATAAGTAATGTACATATAGCATAAGTAATGTACATATATCATAAATAATGTACATATATCATAATCTTTCACAGGGTCCGCTGCCTCTGCATGGTGAAGGTGATATTGTGGGCCACACCTTCAACGACCTGCACCACTTTGTACAGGACAAGCTGAATAAGAGTCTCAGAGAGGCCGAGGAGGCAAAGAAGCATGCCCAGAAGGTCAGTGACCTCTCTTCTCAGCTGTACTCTATTCAAATTTTGTCTGGTGTGTATTGTCGTCAGGATGAAACAGTCCTGCGACGATGCCGCATTGGACATACCTTTTTCACTCACTGTTATATTTTAAAGGGCGAGGATAAACCTCGGTGCGTTGGGTATGACGAGGACCTCACGGTCATCTTGCTTGACCGTGTGGATTTTGCAACTCAGCGTGCCGGTTTTTACTCTTCGCCCAACCTTAAACATTTGTTCACCCAGGTTCATGGGCATCTCATCGTCTCGTTATTAAAAGAGATTGGTCTGTATCATAAGTTATAATCTTTCACTTCTGTATACTTAATTCTATTCCATTTCATCAATAGTTAGCATATCATTCTTTATTCTCAATCATGTCTTTCGTGCTGCAATTAATTTTTGACTCATTTATTTCATAATTAATCATTCCTCGTCGCATATGGGTGAAAGATTCCCGCTGTGACGTAAAACAATAATTCACTCACTCACTCACTATTCAAATTTACCTTGATGGTTGTGTCTGTGCTGTGACCAAAATCCTGGACACCAAGGGGCAGGTGTGAAGGAGACCTGCACAGATGTGGGAACCATCTTTCAGATTGATTCTGTGGATGTATAAAAAATAAATCCTGTGCGTTTTTCTGATTGATTGTGTATGTTTCTGATTGATTGTGCATGTTTCAATTTGATTCTGTATGTTTCAGATGAGCACAGAAGTTCAGACAATGAAGGAACAGCTGAAACGAGCTGAGCATCAACTTGTCCAGAATGAGAAGAAAGACCCAGAGAAACAGGTACACATCATGTTATGGATGTACTTCAACAGTGGTCAGTTGAACAGGCATAGCACAAGCCATGATATAAGTGAAAGAATCTTGAAAGTGTCTCTATACTCCAATTTAAAAAAAAAATAATTATCCACCAGAAAGGAAAGGAAAAACATGATACATTATAATAATAATAACAATAATAATAATGTGAACATTTGTATTGCGCCAAATCCATGGTCGAAATCATGTTCATAGCGCTACATCATAGTGCTAATTATGTAGTCCCCAACACTTTGAGACATGAATGCTGCTTACAAGGCTATTTCCAATGTTCCTATTCATGAAGCCTGTTCGGTCCCTTAGTTTAATATTACTGTTAAAGCAGATGCTGGGTAAAAGTGAGACGGCTGAGCTCAGTCTGTTGGAGGAGGAGATCCAGAGGTTGAAGAAAGCTCTGCAGGATGCTGATAACAGAGCCACCAAGGTACAAACTCGGACAAAACAATCTGGCCCCAAGATTATGATATATTTTTTAGTATGATTTCATGCATTTCACAAATCCACATATAAAATTTGAGTTTGATCAAAAGGTTTCATAATCTCAGGGCCAGGCCTGCATTGCACCATCTTGCCTAGGCCACGCAATCTAACACGGCTTAGGCCATGTACAACCCCTTGCCTGCAAAGCCTATGAATTCCTGGCACAGCGAGATCAAAGGGCTACCATCGGCACTGATAGTTCAATCAGATGCTCCCTAAGATGTATTAGCTCCGCCTACTTTTTGGTCACAACAATGACGTCAAGCACTGCCACCTGCAGAATTTGATCGGTTGGCAGGCATGGGCAAATCCTTTCTAAGAGTTTTCTAGTAGGAAACCAACTTGCATAGGTGTTAGGTATAACCCACAACTTGGTGATGGGCTGTCAACACATTATTTCATGCCAAGCTGAATCGCCTCACGAAAGTTGCTATTAATAAAACATGTTTTCATTGTTATTTTAAAATATACATACGGGGAGACAACTCGCTATGCCGCTAGGGTGCCATTTGCCAGCCGGATGTAGGCTTTGATGGAAAGGGTACTAATGCATAGCTTGGAGTTCTACCCTTCCCTGGGGAGATGGCATTTCACGTGCATATAGAGATTATGAGTCCTTTTGAGTATGATTTTGTGCTCAAGCTCAAATTGTATATGTGGATTTGTGAACAGTTGAGCATAACATTGGACTCAGAAAAGATTTGTATTCTCGGTGCCAGAAGTGTGTTCAATAACTGTGAATGGCTGCAAATGCTTGTGAACACCTGCGAACGCACACGAACAATGGAAGCAAGCCTCTAATCTAACAAATCAGTGCGTTCTGTATCAGCTAAATGCTTGTAAACACCATAGCATTCTCAACCGTTCGCAGTAATTGTCCCATATTGAGTACATCTGGACAACTAGTGCAAATATTTCGGGCAGCGGATAGTTGTGGATATTGTGGATGACAGGAGAGGCGTCTGTTGCAGGGAATACCACGGACACGGATCGTGTATGCGACTGGCTCCGATTCGGACGACCGAGCTTCCTCTCTCAACTCCGAGGAGAAGGCGTTGTTTGACGAGCTGCAGCGGGAACTTCTGGACCTGAAGCGGAACATGAGAAACACCGAGGACCAGAGTGAGAGACGGGTGAGTCCATTCTCTGACTGAGGGGCAGAGTGAGAGACGGGTGAGTCCATTCTCTGACTGAGGGGCAGAGTGAGAGACGGGTGAGTCCATTGTCTGACAGAAGCAGAGTGAGAGATGGGTGAGTCCATTATCTGACTGAGGAGCAGAGTGAGAGACGGGTGAGTCCAAGAGTGAGAGACGGGTGAGTCCATTGTGTGACTGAGGAGCAGAGTGAGAGACGGGTGAGTCCATTGTCTGACAGAAGCAGAGTGAGAGACGGGTGAGTCCATTGTCTGACTGAGGAGCAGAGTGAGAGACGGGTGAGTCCATTGTGTGACTGAGGAGCAGAGTGAGAGACAGGTGAGTCCATTGTCTGACAGAAGCAGAGTGAGAGACGGGTGAGTCCATTATCCGACTGAGGAGCAGGGTGAGAGATGGGTGAGTCCATTGTGTGACTGAGGAGCAGAGTGAGAGACGGTTGCGTTCATTGTCTGACTGAGGAGCAGAATGAGAGATGGGTGAGTCCATTGTCTGACTGAGGGTGACTGGGTTCTATTAGTTTTCAGCATGATTTCCGTATATGAAAAATTTCGATTTCTAAATACACATACTTGTTCAGATGTAATGAACTTTAATCCTATTGTAGCATCTTGAACTTCCTATAATACATTATTATTATTACGACTAATATTATCATTATTATTTGAGCTAATATATTTACATAGCAATCCACATTAATTTGCAAATTGTGAAATACCTTGATTTTAAAGATTTCCTGATTTTTTCTTTGACTTTTTTCTTGCTGATGTATGCTATGTTAATGGCCGTCTGCTGTTGCTATGCTGCAGGCAATGGACGCCGAGAATGAGTTGGCGCTACTGAATGAGGAAATGCAGCAGCGAGACGCAGAGTTTGAACAGGAGCTGGAGAGACAGCGACAGGAGGCAGAGCTACTCAGGGTAAATCTCAGGATGTCCATCTTGGAAGTACCAGCCACCATGTTCATAGACCAAGCATAGCAATTTTCTGTGGATCTGCAGAAATCCGATGATTTTTTAGTCCAGGGGTAATTTTATTTGCCCTGGACGTGTCTTCGGCCCTGTAGCCCAGGCTTGTTTTCTGCTGTTCAAATAATTTGATGTTGCCATGCCTGATAGGCCAGACACTCAACTCTCCATGGTGATCCTTGACCGTTTGTTTCACAATGGTGCCAGTTTCGCTACTTATTGAAGTTAAATCATGTAAAATATATTGCTGTGTATGGACAATAGATTCCCACTGATGTCAGGCAACAATTTGCTGACTCATTCTATTACTCTCACAGTATTAAGAATGCTTGACAATCTCGCTGGTTTTCAAACAACCCGTTGGTCCTCACTGTACACAGGACAAGCAGGAGGCCCGGATCCAGGTGATCGCGGAGGACTTGGAGCAGGCCCAGCATTCTGCAGACACTCTACAGGGGATCCTGGAGGCCAGAGAGGCCCAGATCCAGGAGGACATGATGGAGGCCGACATCTCCAACCAGATGATCTGTGAGTCAGATACTCACGTTTTAGAAATATTTCGTCACATATGCGTGAAGGATTCCAGCACTCTAGAAGAATAAATAAGCTAATATAGGTGTGTTTTAAGATTGTGAACAGAACTTTGAGATGCATGAAATCAAAAGGTTTCGTAATCTCTGAGCCTGTATCCTGGTTTTTTTCTCTCACATGTGTTACGTGACTGGCACATATGTTCTACGTGACTGCTGTGTACGATCAATGCAGCTCTTGCTGTCTGTTGTAGCTGCTCAGGAGGAGGAATTAGCACGATTGTACGACATCCTGAACGCCCAGCGAGACGAGATGGAGCGACTCAACCAGGTCCTTGATCAACTCGCCCAGCAGGGCCCAGACGGAGGTACGCCAATGTCTTCACAAATAACACATTATCTCTGATTCTCAAAATAACATCGGTAAACAAGATTTTGATATCGTAGAGCTTGGATGTATACTTGTGTTGCAGCCAAAGTCACTTATTTCAGCCTTAATGCATTTTCTCTTTATTTTATTGAATATTCATGGAACCAATTGAAATTATTAAATCCAATGATTTCAAATTGAGTTACCAGTGTCAAATATATTGGTCCAAGACGAATAAGTTCGGATGAGATTTGATTACATCCCCAAAGTTTGATTGTGTCTCCCCCAAACTCGTGACATCCAAATGATCTGCCTACCGTCTGCCTGTATACAAGAGCTGTACCTTCGCATACACGTTATTATTCAACAGTGGGCGCTGGCTTCGACGACGAGCTGTGGAAGATCCGGCAGGAAGTGAACAGTCTTAAGGAGACTCTGGCCATGCAGTCAGCGTATGTCCAGACCATGTCAGCCGGGACCCAGGCATCTGGGGGCCCTGCAGCGGGTGTCGGGGCAGCGACCCAGGCAGCCATGGGGGCGGGGACACACGAGATGACAGCACAGGGAGTGGCCACTCAGTCCAACCCCAATATACATGGAGTGGGTCCTCCTCTTCAACAAAAAATTGCAGTAAGGAATTATAATTGTCATTGCAAAACTTTCAAAGTTCTGGGTTTTATACTATTCTACGGTACCAAGCCAATATGATTACTGTTTTTACATTTATGTTCCTTAGATAAGTTCAGCCTCATATTCTATTTTCTACAATGCCTGAAATATTTAACAGTGAAATATTTTAACATGTTTAGCGGTTATGAATCAATTACTGCTATATGTTAGATATTATTTCTACAATTTCTATATTCTGCCACAATGTCTTATTGTACTGAAATACAAGGAATATGGTAACATCTTTTTCCATATGAAAACTTTCAAATGTTCAGTCAGCTGATGATATTTGGTGGGCATTCAGTACCAGGAAGGGCAGACAGGTTATAATAATTCAGTTCTTAAATTGACCATTTCATTCCTCACAGGCCCCGCAAGACTCAACCTACCACAGACCACCTACCACTAGACACCGAAGCCTGACCCCTGGGCCACCATTCTCTAGTCCCACCCGCCAGGATGCCGTGGCTGCATTGCCACAAACACGGTCCAACCCCAACCTCCAGACATACCCACCTGCAGCCTCGCAGCAATATTCATCCCCAAGTCGACTTTCGTCACTAGGGCAACTACCACTGCAACAGTCATCGCCAGGGCAACCAATGCATCACTCGTCGCCAGGACAACCACTGCATCACTCGTCGCCAGGGCAACCACTGCAGCATTCGTCACCAGGACAACCAATGCAGCACTCGTCGCCAGGGCAACCACTGCAGCATTCGTCACCAGGACAACCACTGCAGCATTCGTCGCCAGGGCAACCACTACAACAGTCGTCGCCACAACGCAGTCATTCACCGTCGTCGCGGGGAAGTTTGGCTCCAGATCAGGATCCACAGTTATTTATTGTCGGAGGAAATGTGGTGAGAACTACTCTTGTATTTGTTATTGTGTTCAGATTCTGGCCACCATTGAGAGAATGCATAAGATGTCATGTCACAAATAGTTAAGCGTAGGCGTGTTTATAACTGAAGGTTTTGGGTTTGAATCCACGATTTACTATGACCACTTTTAAAAGATGATGCAATTATTCCACTTGTTTTGTAATATTACAAATGAAAAATGTCAAAAAATATGTTTGTTTTATATAACAGATTCTATCTGAATAATAATATTAGTAATAATAATTATTTTGTGCATTTACTCGATAACGTGTATGTTAAGACTATAATATATATTGTCTTATTATATACTTTTTCATTGTTGTTTCCAAAGGGAGGTAATCTGGGCCCGCTGCCCAGGGTGCATATGGTGGAACATATGGGAACAGAGAGGCACGAGTCAAAGACTGCTGGTGCTGGCAGAGGTAGCAGTGGCCATCATGGAGCCTGGGGACCTGCCCACCAGACCAGTCCTTCTAGGATAGCTCACACAGGTAGGGAGGGATCTAGTATAGTGTTTGTGATTGTGTGTGTGTGTATATCAGGGCTTGACCTGCAGGTAGATCCATAATTTTTTACGGGATTGAGTGGTAGCCAGCGCTGCTGTAGAATGTCCAACTGGAAGCAAGGGTAGTTAGGGATATCAACTACGAGAATTACTCTCACAACAAAAGAATGATAAACATGTCTTGCTTCAAGCTCATGTTCATCAAATGAATTGAGGGCTAAATGAAGTGATGAGATATGAAGCATAGCTCCTCTGTTGTTCATTAACACAATATTTAATTATCTTCTCCTGTCTTTCTTCAGACAATGATGGCGGCCGTAGGAGCCAACAGGGGAGTCGTGGCGGTTATCAGAGCCGTGGTCCGAACTCCAGGATCACACCTCAACCTGCTCTAGCACCTCCACCTCCTCCACCTCCACCTCCACCTCCACAGCCTTCCCAGCCCTCAGCCTTCGAGCCTGTGTACAGGCCACAGCCTCACCACCCTCAGTATTATCAGCATGCGTCTCCCGAGTCCGGTCATCCCATCGCATACGGGCCATATCTGCCAGGTCCTGGGGGCGACGGAATCATGCCTTACCCAGGGTTCGCTGGAGCAGGACCTGCTAACACTGCTATTCCCACTATGCCTTTGTCTCCTTACGGACCCATGTCCTCGCCACCTGATGGCTACCCTGGTGCTCCTTACCCAACAGTATTGGGCCCCGCACCACAGATGATAGCTCCGCCCATGTACAGCATGGGACAGCAGGTGTACATGCCCAACGAACCCACACAGAACGTGGCGTACCAGCCCGGAAGAGTCTATTATACTGCAGGTGGGAAGCTTCCTTTACGGATCTACTACCCCGCCAATGGAAAAATACCCCCTATCACGTCGGGGCCCCCGCCTCTGCCAGGAATGCATAACGTGGGAGTTATCTCTCCTGGGCCAAGGCCTGGATCTATGCCAGTGACACCCATTGCAACAGGAACTCCTATTATGTTGGACTCTAGACTGTCGACCACTGTGAACTACGATGGATCCTTCATCGTGCCACCAAGCCCGATACGTGAGTTGTTTACATATTCACCTCAAGGTACTGGGCCACACGCCTTAAATGCTGAAGTAATCCAGCTAGCATGCATACGTTTCATCAATCTAATTCGCAACTGTATTTCCTTTTGGCATCACACTTGCCATGTTGGACGATATTCTCCATACCACTTGGAGAAATGTACCATATTTGATTCTTCTCAATTAATTTCAGTGTCTCTACCTAATTCAGCAGGGAAATGGTTAATTATATTAAGCAAATTCCAAATATATGCATGTTGATCTTGTTTACCTAGTAGTTACATATTATCTCTAGGAAAGCAAATTATCTTATATTATATGTTTATAAGATTCCACATGTGTTTATTTTATCATGCATACTACTACAAGTTGTAGTAGTTTGATATTATTAATATTATCATCCAAAAGTATGCATGCCTGACCTCAATGTTTATGGAATTTACATTTCCGTCCCGATCATTATAGGATGTACACTGTTTGTGCACAGTGCAGTTATCATCCTTGGTTCATCAGTACCAGTCAGTGCTCACTGGTTTCCTGCAACACTCTGCTCTACAGGTGGTGCAGGTTTCCTCCAGGAAATTGACAAATCGTGAAATATTCTAAAGTGGCTATTATTAACCAAACAAATCCAAAAAGCATGATTTATTCATTCACATGTACCGCATGCAATGACTGATCCCCACATGGATTGCCATGCGAGCATGTGTAGTTAATGGGTACATATCGCAGTTTAAAGAGACTTGATGAATTTGTATTTCTTTTCCTCGTAGCCTGTATGGCTCAGGTGTAGGATTCATAATGAGAAATAGTGAGATGGATCCAGACTGCTGTTAAGATATTTTATAATGTGGAAGTAATGATTGTTTAGAAAGTACAAGTCGGAAACACTTTAATAAGTGATAATGAGTCACGTGGCTCGCCATTACTGAAAAGCAATGGAGCAGTTTTCAATGGACAAAAAGAGTAACTGTATTTAAAACAGGCATTGTGCATCAAACCGCGGTTTCTAATAATATTAGTAATATCCTTTTTACATAATATACTCAACCAAAATAGAAAGTATGCATAGTCATTTATTTTATAAACCAGACGACATTCATGGCAGAACATCTGGAATTAGATAACCACAAGTTACTTTGACCACCCCATGAAACAAAAATGTTAACAATTGAAGAAAGCATAGAATGAAAGGCTCGCAGACAGTTCCTGACTGTCTGAGCTTGAATGCGCAACTGTCTGGTAAGAATGGTGGCTGGTTGAAACCGGTCCTGAGAGTACTGGTTCAGATATACCGGTCCTGCGCAGCTGACGTCACTCCCGACGGCCGCTCCGATGGCAGTCATTGGTGGATCTAGTGGCCTGCAAATGATTGTTCAGTCTCGGTATAGTGACTTTTGTTACACCAAAACGTCTGGCCACGTCACTGACAGTGCGCCCAGCATCAAGCTTCCCAACTGCTCTCTGTGATAGGCATGGCATTATCAAACGGTATTTTATAGGCTTAATTTATTGTCTTTGTTCGAAGGTGTGCACTCATAATGATAACTTAGTTAAATATCGAGTGTATGCAGGCCGAACAACTGGGCCGCAGAGTAAAAATCATGTCTTTGGTCATGACGGCACTTGGTCACGTGACATGCTGCAATCCGAAACAATATGCACGCGCAATGTGTGGTATAGTGTGGTATAGTGTGGTATGTACACACAGTGGTTTTCGATTATGGTGAAATGGCATAGTAAAAAAACATTCAAGATTTCAACATGCATACTTTCTTTTTTGGTTGAGTATATAAGCTTCCATTACTAGAAGAATAAAACTCACTACATTAATATACCTCTTGAAAGAGACAAGTTAGTAATTGTATTATTTTTAATTAGAATGATAGACACTTATGAACATGTACACCTACAGATATGTTTCATCTTGTACATATTGCATGCTATTGCAATTTACAAGAATAAGTGACTTAGTTCAATTAGACAGATAAGACTATCATGCCAGTTCAGGTTAAGACAACTAATATCTACAGGTTACTTGGATTGACTGACTTGGATACGATTACTGTGATTATCTCATGCAGGTAATTAAAGGAGGATTATCAGTGAAGGAATTGTAAAACTTGACATGACATGTTTGCTCAAGGCCCTCAGCGACACTAGGTCCAGATTGACACTGATAATGATAACTAATGGACCTATTTAATGTACGTGTGATAGAGACATTCTAGGACTAGGACATGAGCTAGTTTTAGACTATTTTAATTGGACTATTACTAATTTAAAGTAGCCAGCTCCATGGCGTAATGGTTAGAGCGTCAGCCTGGAGTGCAGAAGGTCGTGGGTTCGATCCCCGGTCACGTCATACCAAAAGACGTCAAAAGATGGTACTTGTTGTTCCCCTGCTTCAGGCTCAGCATTAAAGGACTGGTCGGCTCGGAGTCAGTAAACTGTATCTGAGTTGGGTATTCATGTTCTATTTGCAGCATGATATACCTCCAAGTGAGCTAGCACTATAAAAACTGGTGGAAATCCAGACTAGTACAAGCAGTACATAT
>JAUTBT010001505.1:0-10609 GCA_032361225.1 Lepetodrilus schrolli | reverse complement strand
GAGAGAGAGAGAGAGAGAGAGAGAGAGAGAGAGAGAGAGAGAGAGAGAGAGAGAGAGAGAAAGAAAGAGAGAGAGAGAAAAATAACATAAATAGTTAAAATAAATAATTGAAAATATAAATGAATAGTTTTTCTGACTCTCTCTCTCTCTATCTCTCTCTCTAGCTCTCTCTCTCTCTATCTCTCTCTCTAGCTATCTCTCTATCTCTCTCTCTCTCTAATTTACAAAAGTATGACTAAAAATAATTATATTAAAATTGAGACAATACTTTTGCATTTCATTCATGTTTCGACACATACACTTAATATAAACATATAGCATAAACATGCTATTTAATAGATGTATATCATTCTTAATATAATATCTATATTCTCAATAGTCTACAAGCAAGCTATCGGGGTCTTCTCTAAATGACGTCTTGATCAGGACCTATTTATAATGCATACCTAACCAAAAATCTTTGAATATTTAAGAGTTTCTTTCCTCCGATAAATTTAATAATCTTAGCACGTCTATATTTTAGTAAATGTAAGTACTGTGATTAATTGATGTGTCGCTTCAGGAGATACTAGATGCCAGTATTTGAAAAGGAAGTCAGCATTTGATCAAGATTTGATTAGATAAAATTGTAATATATAGGAGGAAATAAATAGATGTGATTGAGTTGCTGAGTAGCGTTATACTATGGATCATGTATTCCATCATCATAAACAAACTTCTACACAGCTCCAAGACTCATTTATAATTCATTTTGTTTTTATTTCTACATCTAATTAGTCGTCTGCTGGTTTTTAAAGGTATACAATGACGGGTTTATTTACATATTTCATGGTCAAACGCATTTCTATATGAAAGTATGTACACTTGATGTGTCTATACAAGTATATTTGATAACCAGCTACAATGTCTGCATATTCCACTGGTTTTCAATATTTTCATATTTTATTATGTTTTAATATTTCTAGCAACCTAGCTTTATTGATACCAGTAATGAAAAGTTATGTTGACCGTGTTCAATGATTAGAGTTATCCTCCTCAGTATATTGGACTATACAACAATTGAGATATTACAGTACATTACCAATTGATTATTCGAGTGTTACCGGAAATGTAAACTGCAATGTAATTTTACCCATCCTACAGCGTTGACAAGATATTTGGCGGTACAATAAAACAAATATTTGATGTCTACTAAGTGCATGCTCTATGCATTAATAACTCCAATTCGGTCCAAAATGACCACTTAATCTGATTGCATTCCTTTAATGAATATGACGTATGCCTATCATTTGTGGAATCTTATAACAATGTAGGCCTATTACGTGAAGTAATATAGCTATACAAATTCCAACATGCATTCAAATGTGTAAGCAAATAATGGCAGACCATGTGAAACAACAAAACATGTATGTGACTCGTAGAATAATGTGTACAATGATCCCTGAAACATTAACATCTCACTACATAAAACCAAACTTTCCATGGGCACCATTTAAATGTCTGTCTCCACCTGTCATGAACCATTCTAAATGAGTAGGCCTATATTCTAGTCGACAAAGACTGTTGCCTTCTATATCTGTTTGGAATAATCCTAATTGGTAATCCTTATACTTACCAATGCCCATGTATACCGTGCTACATCCACGGATTAATATATATATTTTAATGATAGTACTTCCGGGTCACTATACGCATGCGCAGAGGGCATTATCATTACCTTATATTAATACAGTTCGACCCCTTCCGATTGCAGGGAGAGTCTCGACAGTTTGCTTTCGAACGGAACACTTGGTAAAACAATGGAAGATACGTGAAAAGGTATCTGCCCTAGGGGAGGCTCGAACTCGACTCTTCGCAATACAGGGTACATACTTCTACAGATTATTGCCATCTACAGTGACGTCTAGCACGAGCCTGTGGACGATGCGTCTGGGTTCCTTGCAATGGACGCCATGGGAAACCGGATAAGGGAAGTTGGCGAAGTTGTGGCTTCAATTGATAGCAAACTTGTCGGACATTTCCAATACTGGACGTCCCGTAATATGTAGCCGGGGGTGAAGATGCTCCTATCGGCCTTGGCCCAGTCAGTAGAGCGTTGGACTCACAATCCAGCGACTAGTGTTCGAATCTCAGGATAGACACGGTGGATATACTGAATTTGGTTTAATAATAGTTTTATTCAAAAGAAAATGAACGAAGCTGGATGTGATATAAGATGCTCATACTGGTCTTGGCCAAAGGGATTACCCATGTGGCACCAGTCGGTATAGAGCGTTGGACTCACAATACAGCAACCTGGGTTCGAATCCATGGATTCCTGTTCCTCTGTAACAATGGCTCCCAACGTCGACTTCTCTCCAAAGTGTCGGACTGAGATGCAAATATATGCAGTTCAATTACTGGAATTGGAGCATACCGTTTTATTCAACGTCACAGGCAACTTATGCCAACTATTATCATATTGAAAACTTCATTGCTGATACATTCATGGATATAAATATTATATTAATTGCCGTTTATTGCGTAAGTTACAGATACAAAGTTGATCATCATGGACTCTCACCATCTTTAGCATGAGCATCATCTTTAAACAACTTTCTCGCATGATATCTAAACAGACACATTAGAACATCATTCTATTGCATAGAGAGTAGAAAGGGGCATTTACATAATGATGACGTCACAATGGCAATGAGATAGTTTAACATATAGGCCCACAATTTTTAGCGACAGCCACGTTCACAATCTGTGACAAATTACTCGAACTAGTGACCGTATGTCAGAAGCTATGTATAATTGCCTACCTATTAGATAACATACATTCACTTCTATTCGTTGATGCTGTTTGATGTTTAATACAATAAACGTGTTCATGCACATGATAACGTAATCGGAACAATTCCAACGCCAAAATTGGACTTCTTGTGTGTGTGTGTGTGTGTGTGTGTGTGTGTGTGTGTGTGTGTGTGACTGTGTTGACCTGTGCGTATGCATATATTAATAAAACATGTATGCCTATACGTGTATGGGTGAGTAATTATGCACACTTACAGTATAATGCATGCATGTGTATGTGTGTTTTGTGCATGAA
Organism: Lepetodrilus schrolli; assembly: GCA_032361225.1. Lineage (NCBI taxonomy): Eukaryota > Metazoa > Mollusca > Gastropoda > Lepetellida > Lepetodrilidae > Lepetodrilus > Lepetodrilus schrolli. The sequence goes on along the minus strand of JAUTBT010001505.1, from coordinate 7,518 downwards.
ACTGACAGACAAGCGTAACGAATGTGTACAGATTAATCATAATCGAACAAGTCTATGTAACTAACACCTTTGCACAAATAATGTTAACGTTAGTGCAATTCAATCGATCCTCAGACACGAGCGTTGTATTATTTTAAAGCTATATACAAGTTGTTGCTGTTTCCAACGTTAAATTGAAATAATATATTGATCAGGGGAAACATTAATGTATATACAAATACAATATACCTCTTTGGTCGGTATTACCAAAGTAACCGACGTGATTATTAAATACAAATCGCGATCAATGCTAGTGTATTGGTATGCAGTTAAAGATTGTTGTAGACGGTATTTCATAATAAGTTATATGTTAATATCTGAGATGTGCAGATAGTGTTGCTGAAGAAATAGACAGATTATCTTCAGATTATTAGAAATAGAAATAACAATACATTATTATAAACATTAATATATGCAGTTTAGGTCAGTTTGTGAAATACTGACTTGCTCATATCCTCAGAGGCGTAACATTGTTTGTACCGCGTGCTCGAATGGAATAAAGTAAACAAGGTATGCTTTAGCTCTTCAAAACAATAGCCTACTAGTAGGTTACCAACCGGCATGTGCATAGCAAAAACGCAACATCCAGGATAAAGAGAATCGCACAGGTCGTCTTTCTTCATCTGGATTCCACCAGAATTTCTTGAACTCTAAACACTATGCGCACACTGACACATTATATACACCCCGAGGAGTATATCACGTTGACCTTGAACAATTCAGTGGTACATTCCGTTCACCAGAAAATCCACGCGGGAATAATGTCTTCGTTTCCAACCCTCCAGGACAAGTTTTCCCAAGATGGCCACCACCGCAATAACCACAAGGGTCCCAATGCATAAGAAAGTTATAAGCACGACAGTCATATGTTTGGGAGTGGAGGAAAATCTGCTTCCTTTAAGGCTGCTTCCATTAACAGGTTGAGAATGGTTACCTGAAATTGTAGGTAATGAAATCAGTGGTGACTACGGTGTAATGCAATTGAATTGTACCGTATGATGAAAACAATAAAACAAGGGACGGCACCATATATTGTACTTGACTTGCCATTGCATGTATCTAACATTAACACAATTACTGATTATTATCATATATCGATATACTAGTATATTTCATGAAGAATGATTTTACGTCCATTCATTTCACAATTGTGTTATTAATTATAAATTGAAAGACAATAATTTAAAGAAATAGCTCTGCTTGCCTGTTAATGTCTTCACAATCAACCAAGTACTACTAATTAACATTCACGTTCAATAAGATGTACATGTTAGCTTCCAATGGTTGTTACGATACCTACTACTACTACTACTACTACTACTACAACCACTACTACTACTACTACCACTACTACTATTACTACTACTACTACTACACTACTAATAATATTACTACTACTGCTACTACTACTACTACACTACTACTACTGCTACTACTACTACTACTGCTACTACACCAGTACACTACTACTACTACTACTACACTACTACACTACTACTACTACTACTTTACATAGTTGCATACACGGATCGTTGTTACTTTTACTACTACTTTAAAGCCACTTTCAAGCTTGTTTCACTCACATAATGACTTGCATTAATATGTACTGCTTGTACTAGTCTGGAATTACACCACTTTTTATGGTGCTAGCTCACCTGGAAATATCACATGCCGCAGATAGAACATGGATACCCCACTCAGACGCAGTATACCGATTCAGAGCCGACCAGTCCTTGCTTTACACCTTTAATGCTGAGCGCCAGGTAGGGGAACAACAAGTACTATCTTTTAACGTCTTTAACTACAACAACATCTTCTACTACTACTACTACTACTACTACTACTACTACTACTACTACTACTACTACTACTATTACTACTACAGTCTACTGCTACACTTAACAACTCGGTATCATTCGAAACTCATCGACAACGTTCGAGAATGATCGCTGTACCAAAGTTTGTTTACCAGGTCCTGAGATCGAAAGTCCATAATTAAAAAAAGAAAAATTAACGTTATTCATACTATCTGGTATCCCTTGCAATATGTCCTTGAGCAGTACTGCAGCATCATGCTCTGCTTGTTTCGCCGCTTCAGCAACTTGGCTTGCGTTGCCATTGGACCTATGCTTTGATGATTTGTTGTGCGTTGACAGGGAACCTGCAGGGGCAGGTGGTGTAGGTCCTTTGCCAGTCGTACCTTCATGGTGCGGTGGAGTAGTGTGCTTCTTCTGATCAGAACTCGATGAATTCATCTGTGTTGAGACCTCGTGGCTTGGTGATGTATTTTCCTTGTGTGTTGTCAATGTGGATTTAGTGCGTTGTGTGCTGGCGGATGTGACGTCCGGTTTTGAGGACGTGGTTTCTTTCTTTGTTGAGTTTTTAGATGCGTTCCCTGACTTCTGTGAATCTCCAGGCGCTTTCGGAGTTGTCGTTATTTTGCTTGTTGGGACTGTACTGTTCTTATTAGAGGATGCTGCTGAGGTATTTGTTATTGGTGGTGAAGTCGTAACCGGTTTCTTGGCATTTATGTCCTTCCCCGATGTTGAAGCTACGCCTTTGGTCGTTGGCTTAGCAGTCGTTGTCATATTGCTGGTAGCATTCCTGCCTTGACCAGTAACGTTTGCAGCAGGGGTCGATGACGGTTGAGGTTTGGTACTTGATTCGGATGGAAGTTGCTTTGCTTTTGTTGTATGTTTCGATGCCGTTGTGGTCGAATTTACACTCTGTGATGGTGTATGTCCGCTTGTAGTAGAGATGGATGCAGATGAGGTGTTCTTTGAGGCAGCGGTGACGTTTCCGGTCGGAGTTGTAGCTTCACCTTTTAAATGTGGTGACGGTGTCGGTAACACAATTGTTTTTACGCCGGAATTAGTTGCATTATGCCCCTTTGAAAGTTTGGTATTGTTCACAGTATTTTCAGATTTGTCAATTTCAGATTGAAGTATTTTGACTTGTTTCGTCGTCTTTTTCTTATCAGCAGATGGTGCAGGGGGAGAGGTGGTGTTCTGTTTTGGCCCAGTAGTTACAAATCCGTGGCTTACTGGCGTCGACTGCGTAGTAAGTTTATTTTCAGATTTCGAACTGGTAACTCCCGTTGTTTGTTTATCTACCTTACTATTTGTAATGGTTCCATTACCTTTCGTCGGTGTACCGGCTTTATTCTGGTTCTTTGTCCCTCCGGTCGTAGTCATCTCCTTCTTTGCAGTGTCCATCTTAGTGGTATTTCCAGTTAATCCGTTTTCGTCGCGTTTCTGTTTATCTCCCTTACTCGTCTTGCGCTTTTTCCTGGTAGAGTTAACTCCCCTGTTGGTTACGTATCTGACCCAAATATCATTGATAGCCCGTGTTCCGATGACGCTCTTACATGCTGCAATTGGATTGCATTGAAGTAGCAGACACGTACAGGGTCCCCCCTTATGACCCTCGGTGAATACGGCTGTGTTGCATAATTCTGAAAAGAAACGAAAACTGTGAAGCATCGAGCATGACGATGTATGATCACAAACTTTAATAACAACAAAATCCACAAGAACCAATGGCAGCCTAGTATCAATACCTACATCCTCGCACATATCTAGAGGGAAACTTGCGCAAACAGTTTAGGAGCTAAAATTATACCCATTTTATATGACCAATCACCAAAAGTATAACATAAGCAAAGGGACGTAACTCCAATAAACACTATATACAAAAAGGTAGGAATGCTACAAACAATTTTCTTGGAAAGATGTTTACACGATATTCATCGGGAAAATTATGTCATTGGTTGGCTGTTTGCGTAAGTTTCCCTATATGTGTGTGTCACATGAAGTGAATGCTGAACGAAAGTACGTGCTCCTTGGGTGCGAGGATGACATATGTATAGCACGAGAAGCTCGGACTTTCATGTCTTTAGTAATGATGTCATGTCTCTGATATGTTCTACCAAATAGGTGGCTCAATTCATGCCATGACAAACTAAATAATACATAATAATAAAGTTCACATTTGTATAGCGCTAATATCCAAGAGTAGCCTACTATTTAGTATTGAGTATAATGAATTTACCATTAGAGCAACACGCTTCTTTACACCCCGTGGATACACATGTGTTGTGCATTGTTGCTACTACTGTATGTAGTGTTTCTTTGACGCCGTTATGACTCGTACTCATCCCGTCCAAAGTTACGCGTTCCATGTCACAGTTGTTGGTGAAGACGCACCTTACAATGGCAAGTATACCTACGACCAAACACCAGGCCGTATGCATACCTATAACAGAACAGAGAAAAAACGTGGTAATATACAGGCCTAAAACATATAACGGAGAAAGAGTCACCCATGTGGTAGTATACATGATACTATTGCTAACAGATTACAGAGAATCGTAGAGTGCTTGTATTGGTATTGTTTCATGCATCCTCGAAACACATGTCATTATACCTATATTTCACTGACGTTTAGTAGACTATAATGACCACGTCTCGAGGATTCATTACATGAACATCTTGTTAAAAACTATGAGACCATAGCGCTCACATCTATCTCGCATATAGCTACGTGAGCGCTATGGCCTCTTAATTAGGCTGGGCGGATTGCAGAGCGTCCTGAAACTATAGCCAGGCCTACGACGGATTACAGAGAAAGGAGGCTGGTAGCGTATAATTCAACTTTACACATGCTTGCCCTCAGTCAACGCAGCGGGGAGTTTTTTTACACGAGCTTGCGGTAGTATACTAAAGGAAACAATTAAAACACGTCGCTTGGGTTCAATCAACATGAGAAACAATTTAGCATTGTGGCAGATGAGGTTATTTTAATTGCGGAATCCTCTATCATGGATACTACAGTACAGCGACGAAATATATGCTATTTATTGTGTTACTGGTTTTTTTTATTTGTTTTGTGTATGTTTGTTTGTGTATGTTTGTTTGTGTATGTTATTTTATTTTTAAAAAATAATGTGTCACCTGAAAATGCTGTGCATCTATAGATCAAATTGTGTCCAAAGCCATGATAAAAAAAAAGGATACTATGCCTTTAATTCATGGTTTACAGCGACTCATTATTCAATCTTCCTATGTACTCATATACAGCGTACAAGTAGTCAATGAATATTAATCAATCATAACACATGTTGCTGGTAGATATTGTTGTTTGACGTTAATATTGATCCATTTATCAATCATATCCGACAACGTGTGAATGTATAGCGAACATTCTATTTAACAAATAATGCGGCAACATTTTCAAAGCCTTGACTTATTAAGAGCGGAGTATTTGGTATTGACATATAATAAATGACATATTTTAAATTGTAAGTTCTAGAGACTGCTAATTCCATTGTGAGTTTTATGATGTGACACCCATTACCTTCTGTATATTTATGTAATTATATAACTATTTACATTAATGCATTTAAAGTTGAATAGATCTTAACGTTTCCCTTGCAAAATTAGACGGAACATTTTCTTGAATACCTACATACTGTCTAAATTCTTCAAACACAATCTCCAATCGTGGTGTTTTATACATTTCTGATACTATCCATATAAACGCTAGCATAACTCGAGTTCCTTGTGAATATGCTTTGTCTCACTGACCCTATTTAAATGATTAAATGTAAATCATAAAGAACATTAAGCCACATAGTACTTGTTGCAAAGGTTTTTGCATTGGAAGCGTTTTGCAACATTTAACGAAAATAAACCAAAACAAACCAGAACCATGAAAAATCCCACGTGAATATTTACATAATGAATGAAAGTGTACTTCCTAAATTTAGATAGATATCAAGGCGCCGATGACACGCACATAGTAAATCTAGGGCCTAAACACTACAATTTAGAAGCACAGAGGGTAAGCCGATGACCCACAATCCCCCTGTACAGACATGAAAAATACATTCTCGAAATTTAGAAGAGCAGAGGTACACACAACCTCTGCCCATGGCGGTCAAAAAAGCAAGTCTAAATATATCTAGCTGTTATCCGCGAAGCGTTAGTTTTCGACCACATGGCAAAGTTGTTTCGCGGATAACCTGCTACATGCATTTTTTGTTGCGTGGTGGAAATATGTTCTAAAGACGCAAACAGCGCATTTTCCTGAACACGCCTTCAGAACAGTACTATTAAAATGTTAGAATTGTTTCAACGCAATAAATCCCACGTCACCACGTAATGTAGCGTTCCTGATAGCAATATACAGATGGCCAGTCAACCGACTTTAATATACGATATACGAGTGATATTATATTACCACGATATTGCCCTCACAATGGTAGTATTCACACTGTTACAACACTGCCACGCAAACATCGTAGCAGTGTAATTGTCAAACATAATTTGTTAACCATCCCAAAGGAACCATTTAAAGACAAGGAAAAGCCTCGTAGTGATGAACACTACTGCGGTTGCTATTATACGCGACACTGTAGTTATACTTGGTTTATGACAAGCATGAGAAAAGAAACAGCACCTATAATAGTCGTACGAATTGGTCTTACCTGTAGGTCTCAAATTGAAGCCAATCTGCAGTACAAAATCCAGCAAAGAATGTGGTCCTTTTTAATAATAAAATTCGTCTTTCTCAATACGGACTACATGATCCCCTGAAGTTCAATGGTAGGTTTGTATGACTTCGATGCAAGCAGCTAGGCCATATGTTCGTCTTGTCTCAAAGCGCAGATCGAAACCCCCCACATGTTGCATACCGGAACTAAAACGCGATCAATGTTTGTAATCGAACGTCACACAAATGCTCTTGCAGTATCGAACCATGACCGCTGAAGCTGACAATTATAGATATGACGTAAAGTCTTCCATATGATACATGTACTGGTAAATGTGTACTGGCCTTAAGGTGGGCTAACAAGGAATTTACTTGATAACAGAGTAAAACAAAAAGGATGAACTACCTTTTTATTACCCTCATTGCATCGAGGGGTATACGTACAATTACACTGTTTTTACTCTCCTACTTCAAACGAAACAACCATTCCCCTTGGAACTAGGGTGTTACGATGGGATAATTACGCTGTTACAATATAATACTGACACATATCACGAGTGATAAACATATTGATATTGATTGGGATATATTAATAATATATGTTGTATTGTGTAGTCCGTCTGTCGTGTGCTGTCGTCATCATATTCGTTATCATCGTAACCATAGTCATCATCACTATGGACGTCATTATCATCATCGTCGTCATCGTCATCGTCGTTTGTTATCATTGTATTTATCAGCATTTGTCATGCACCGATTTCTTCGACATGTCCAGATATTAATAAGAAAACTATGTTTTACCATTTATTTTTTCACTAAAGGATTGACTGCAATTTGTTTGGGATATGATCATGAACACAAAAACCAATATGCAAACTGTATGAATACGCAACGTTGCAAGTCGAAAGAGAGAGAGAGAGAGAGAGAGAGAGAGAGAGAGAGGGGGGGGGGGGATAACGATAAATATTTACTGTACGTATGGAGAGA
>JAUTBT010001504.1:0-10609 GCA_032361225.1 Lepetodrilus schrolli | reverse complement strand
GGAACCTTTGGCTCAGAAGTCTAACTGTTCTACCACTGCGCTACCCCCCCCCCCCATTTATAGTTACCGGTACAGTCATCAAATTCAATAAATATTATAATACTGATAGCCAGTGGAACACGAGGAAGAAGTAGTTGGATGTATGAAGCACTTGTGTAGTCAAATCAAACGCATATATTTTCAGGTAAACTTTGTGAGACCACCATTTAGTTCAACTATCTGTGAATGTATGCCTTTAATGTCTTTAATTTAGATGATGCAAGAATTATTTTGGTCAGAATTGTCGAAACAATTTAGAAAAATTGATTATGAACCAATGTGCCCATGAATTTGTCAGCTACTACAAGACTACACCAGTCAGTGCAACTGTTTAGTTTCATCAGCATGTCACGATGAGAACTTCTTGGGAGCTTTAACGTTTTTAAAGGTGCATATCTGACTAGACAGCAGCACATATTTTGGCAATTTAATATAAGCAACCAAAATATAGATATACTATTTACATCATTTGTGAGAAGCCATAGTTATTTGATTCCCTGGTTTATGGATTTTTCTGTGATAATTTTAGCTTGGGTGGTCGAAAATGAAAATAAATATAATTTGATATTTTGGCCAGTTGGTCGGGTCCAATATAAAAATAATAATCATTGAAGATTATGAATGGTCAGTGTACAGAAAATAAACATAATTGATCAATATTATTGGCAATAATTATTATAATTGTCAGATTTGAATGCACAATTATTTTTGAAGTACTGCTTGTCAATAGCATAGTTGTGGTAAATTAGACTTGTCATATATATTTACCAGTAACAAATGAAATTGGTTTCGACTTGTGTGTCAACCATTGCCTGCCGGTCTTTGTTCATGTACAATGATGGGTTATACAACTTTTTCCTTCACCATCTATTATTATAATTTTCTAAAGACTACTACACTGTTGGCAGAATATAATAATAAAAAATAATTAAAATATTTTACAAAGTGGAAAAATATCGGGTCGGCAGATCCATAAACCAAGGAATCAAATAACTATGGCCATATACTCTAGGTGCAAGATTCACAAAATAAAATGTATAATACTATTTTCCTATTGAGTAATGCATTGGTAGTCAGTCACACTTCAAACAAAGTCAGGGACATTCATAGTAACAGTATTAAGGCAATGTTGTACAGAATTTTCTACACATTCAATGTCCATAAATAATTGGCCTAATTTTAAGTGCTATTTTATATTTAAGAAATTGAGTGTAATTGACATTGTATTGCAATACAGACACCAGAATCCTGAAATGTACTCGATTTTTGTCATACAGGTGATTCAGCTATTAAATCAATAGTCTATCGATATAAAATTAACTGAAACAATATTTTCTAGTTGATATAATTTTAACATATTCAAACAAAAACCTATTATTACTAATACTTTGTGCTTTAATAATGAGAATACATTATGTCTTGGTTGAATAATGGCTTAAAATATTTACGATAAAGCTCGCTCTCAAAATCTTTAGCACCTGAGTGTTGTAACCCCTGGTTACGGGTAGTCATGGTTACCGATGTTTCATTTTCATCTTCTTCTTCATCGCCTTCTTCTCCACCTCCTCCTGTTCCTTTTGTATGTCCCTCAGGTCTTCCAAGAACCCAAGCTTGGCACTGAAACATGAAACATAGAGCTACACATGTTGCCACTGACACATGAAATATACAGCTACACATCTTGCCACTGAAACATGAAACATACAGCTACACATCGTCACTGAAACATGAAACATAGAGCTACACATGTTGCCACTGACACATGAAACATACAGCTACACATCTTGCCACTGAAACATGAAACATACAGCTACACATCGTCACTGACACATGAAACATAGAGCTACACATCTTGCCACTGAAACATGAAACATACAAATACATATCTTGCCACTGAAACATGAAACATACAGCTACACACCTTTGCACTGAAACATGAGCTATAAAGAGCTCTACACATGCTGAAACTGAAACATGAAACATACAGCTACATAACCTCACACTGAAACATGAGCCATAAGAGCTCTACACATGCTGACACTGAAACATGAAACATACAGCTACACATCTTCGCACTGAAACATGAGCCATAAGAGCTATACACATGCTGACACTGAAACATGAAACATACAGCTACACATCTTTGCACTGAAACATGAGCCATGAGAGCTCTACACATGCTGACACTTAAACATGAAACAGAGCTACACATCTTGTCAATGAAACATAGAGCTAGACATCTTGCCACTGAAACATGAGAAATAGAGTTCTACACATCTTCACACTGAAACATAAGCCATAAAGATCTCTAAGCATATTGGCACTGAAAACTGAAACATTACAAATTCATCCCAGCCTGGAACTGAAACATGAAACACAAAGAGTTCTACAAAGCTGGGCATTGAAACATTAGATACAACAAGGTACAATATAAAGATACTGACAGATGACAACAAAGTAAGCTTCATAACAATTTTGACAATCTCAATATCCTAAATAATGCAACTATTTTGACCTGTTTTTCAATTTAAACTAATAATAGTATAATCACATAGTAATCTTCGCGCATGGGTGAAAGATTTCCACAGTAACGTTAATGAATGAATGAATAAATATATGAATAAATATATAAATAAATAAATAGAAAATAAATAAATAAATAATAAACAAAATGATACCTTTATAAATAATTAAATAAATAAAATACACACACACACACACACACACACACACACACACACACACACACACACACACACACACACACACACACACACACACAAAATAAAAATTGTAAAAAATAAATAAAATCAATCTGCATTCATTTTAATTCTAAACAATTTTATTTTCATGACAGAAGAGTTCTAACCTTGTAGCTTCTTCCTTCATTACAGTAGAATAGCTACTCTCCATACATGATAGGTCCTCCTCCGGAAGATTCTTGTACCTGAAACCAATAGGGCAGGGTTCTGTAGCTCATCATACCACGTGACAACATCATACAATTGGAACTCTAACGTTGCTGTGAGAACTGACTCCACGGAACATTGCGTGTGAATCTAAAATTTCATTTTTGGGTGGATTTGGGGTTTAGTTCCGCTTTCAAGATTCTTTCACTTCTATCATGGTTTGTCAGTTCTTAGAGCAGTATGAAACCCGGTCATAGCGCTGAATGTTGCAGTAACCCTGCAAGCACCGGCTGGTACTGACAGACCAAGGATGATATCTGCATTGTCATGGTACAGGCAGTGAATTATAGGATCGCGTCAGAAAGGTAACTTTCGCAAACAATAACGCCAGGCTGCTGGGCTGGGATTTGAACCTGTGTCATTTGGCGTGGGTCCAATTTTCTACCATTGCGCTACCATCCACCCCTGCAGGTGAATTAATCATTACCTTGGTGATTGAACTGAGAGTACTGTGAACATCAAGATTACCATTACATTTATAAAGTCAAACTTCGTTGTGTCGACCTCTCTAGTTTCGAACATCAATACAAAAGCAACAGTAAGAGTTTTTTAAACACCCTCTATCCAGGAAACTAGCTGTCATGACCAAGCATGAATAGCAATATGATTTATTAAGAGTTGTAAATGCAACAGTTGACTTTTCTTAATGTTGAATGTTGAATAAGCATGTATGATGAAATTTGCACTCATTTTTGGTGAAATTTGCACTCATTTTTGGTGAAATTTGCATTCATTTTTCTTTTTATTTATCTTTTATTTGGACAACTCTCTTGTCTTGAATGACATGATGTCTCGAAGTTATTGAATGGGCCCCCGAGGTTCGACACGAGGTTTGATTGTTTAAATAGGTTTGAAATTAATCTACGAGCCTACCTATTCGTATCAATTTGTGTTAATAGCTGCTTTCACGATTATTTCACTCGTATCACTGTTTGTCAGTTTACGACAGGAGGAAACCAGATCCCAAGATTACGAAACATTTTTGAGTACGATTTCATGCTCGACTCAAAATTTATGTTAATGACATGGTGTTCCAACTCTTGCAACATTTATAGTGGTGCGTTTGTGCGAAGTGTGCTGCAAACTGAAAACTTTGAGGTTATTGCTGGCGAAAACGTTAGTTGAATAGTGGCTGATCTGAAGGGATATTCGAGTTTGTTTTGGAGTATCGAAATAGAAAGTAGTGAGTGTTGCAGTAAAGCTGGTACTGACAAACCAAGGATGGTAACTATATATTGTGACAGTACACAGTGCATCCTGCCATGACCAAGTCACAGAGTTAGCTTCTGCAGACACTGATGTCGAGCCTGCAGGTGGGTTCGAACTCGGGACATTTGGCTCTAAGTCTGACGATCTACCACTGTGCCAACACCCACCCCTGCAATCTCAATCTCGAACAATTTCCTGTTGCTGATATATAATGGCAATGACGATGTTGACAATGATGATGATGATGATGATGATGATGATGATGATGATGATGATGATGACAAACCTTCTTTTATCATAGCCAAAAATCTGTCGGATGTACTTGGAATAGTCGAGGTCTGATGGGTCGTTGAGTTCCTCGTCTCCATCGTCATCGATGAAGCCAGTCATGTCTTCATCTTCACTCTCACTGTCGATAACCTGTCGTTTCCTCTTATCTGAAGAAAACAACGATGTGTAAAGATAGAAGTGATAAACAATACATGACTCGTTTAACTACAGTTAAAAGTTCTTTTTCCAGAATATTACAGTTTTCTGGGTACAATTTCCATGATAATAAAAGCTGAATACTAGTACCGGTACATGCAGTTTGAAGAAGCAGTTATTAAAATAGTCATTAAAATGCAATAAATGAAAAAGAAATACAAATTAATGGAGCATTGATAAAATGTAGGATATTCAAGAGGATTATTGCGTTTTAAACATTCGCACAGGTTATTTAAGGGAATGCAGACAGGAATGAGACCGCACAATCTATGTGGGTGTGTGTGCCTTTAAATGGCAATATTACTTGTTGATTATACACAGAATAACTGTACATACCAAATTAAAGAATCGTTGTCCATATCAAATTAAAGAATCACTGTCCATATCAAATTAAAGAATCACTGGCCATATTCAATTAAAGAATCACTGTCAATATATAAACTAAAGATTAACTGTCCATATCAAACTAAAGAATTGCTGTCCATATTCAATTCATATTTAAAGCAAACATCTGAGAAGATACAGCGACTTACTTGGATTAGGCTTGGGGTTGTTTCTCTTGATCTCTCCGACGATCCGGTCGAAGGGGTTGGAAGCGACGGGAGGGGAGGGGGGAGGGGAGGGGGAAGCGGAGGGGGAGGCGGGCCCACACACCAGGACGTTTTCATGCTCGTCATCATACTGTCTTCGATGGCGATTTGACGACGATTGGTGACTTCGGTTTTTATCCTTGGAATGATGACCCGAAGAATGTACGTCTCGCGATGAGTATTGGTCTCGATGTCTGTCCCTGTTCTGCGAAGCCCCTTCTCTGGGCTTGATCTTCAGATCTGGCTGTGAATGCTTGTCGCGAGATTGATTTTTATGTCTGTCTTGTGACATCTGCGAACTGTTTCTCTGTCTGTCTGGAGTCATATGTGATCTCTCTTTGTGTTTGTCTCGTGACATTTGTGATCTATCTACGTGTTTATCCTGTGACACCTGTGGAATGTTTCTCTGTCTGTCTTGAGTCATATGTGATCTCTCTTCCTGTCTATCCCGTGATATCTGTGTTCTGTCCTTATGTTTGTCTCGTGACATATGGGCACTGCCTCCGTGTCTGTCTCGTGACATCTGCGAGACATCTCTATGACTGCCTCGAGACGCATTATGGCTTCCGCTACGAGACATAGAACCACCCTGCCTATGTTGGTCTTGTGACACATGCGGCGCTACCTTATGTTTAAACTTTGCACTGATTTCACTTTGGTCACTCGATCTGTGACTCCCTAACGGTTTTTGTTCACTATTTCTGTGAGCGGCTTGTTTCGACCTCACCACATGTTTGTCCTTATCACCCAAGCTCTTATCAAACTTCTGATTGGTCAGTGTATGTTTGTCAGTATGACTATTGACACGCGGAACGGAACCCTTAGCACTGTTAGAGTCTCGTTGCTGTGTGAGCATGGATTTGGAATTATAACTGGAACTCGTCACTTTTGAGCTGGATCCCGAAAATGAATTGGAAAGCTTCGAAGGCTTCGAGGCGCGGGAAGAACCGAAACTTTTCGACAGCGATAACCTGGAATCCTGGGACTTCGGAGGAAGCTTGAGCGGATCCTCATCGGAAATGTCAGAAAACGAGTCCGAGGCGGAAGGTTCCGAGGCGGAAGGTTCCGAGTCGGAGACGACGTGGCTCTGTGACGCAGATGGCCGAGGTTTTCCGAACTTGATCCAGTCCTTGTATTCTTGGGTCTGACGGCGAGCTGCTCGGTCCTTCTCCTCTTGGGTCATAGGTCGCTCGTCCTTCCTCTTCTTCTTTAGGACAGGCTCGCCAGCTTTCTTTTCAGTCGTGGTGTTCTGTTTCGCCTCGGCCATCTTCAGTAGCGACGAGAAATCAAGAGGTGCTCCCATGGTTCTCGGTCTCTTCTTTATCACTGGCTTTGGTTTCGCCACTGGCTGCTCCACTGGTTTAGGCTTAGGAGGATCAGTTCTTGGCATTGGAGCACTAGTCCTCGTTGGACTCGGTTGTCTGTGTTTTTCGGAATGTCTCTCCTTATGTCGTTCCTTGTGCTTATCTCTGTGTCTGTCATTTCTACTGCTGATAAATTCCTTGCTGGAGATTCTGCCAGGCAATGACTTATCGGGAGCTGCAGCAGTATTTCTTCTTTGTTCTTTCTCTCGATGCCGCTGCTCTCGTTCATATTTCTCTCTCTCCAAACTCTCCTTAGCTGCCTTGTCTTCCGAAATCTTCCGACTTATTTCCTCCACTCTTTTTTGCATCGCGTCCTGTTTCTCCTTTCTGATCTGAGCTTCCATTTTCGCCCACGCTGCATTTTTGGCGGGCACAGCCGTCCGCGGGCCTTTAAATGTGTACTGCATCTGTTCCACTTCCTTAGAAACGGACCCTAGGACATTTTCAACCGAGGTTACGGTATTCTCTGTGGAATTTGATTTAGATGACGACGACCGGTGCTTCATGTTTGCAGAATCTTTCCTCTTATCACTGGAGGATGATTTTCCATTTGAAGACGATTCATGTTTATCGCTGTGTGATGAGTCCCCCGTCTTGGTGCTAGAGTCGTGGCTCTTGGAATGGGATTTTGTTCTGTCCTTCTCCAAACGATCCTTGTCATGTTTTCCTGTCTTAGGAATTTGGAAGGTCTTGGTTTTTTGGTCTGTATTTCGGTCCATACCATTTTTCCTCTTCCCTGAAAAACAAACATTGCCGACATATTGGATCTATTTATTTATTTGTTGTTTAATTTTCCCCATCCCGTAAGAAGACGTGAATTTGGATGCATGTCCTATCATGAAGCACCAACAGGGGTTGGTTGTTGGTTGGGTGATTTGGGGTTTAGAGCCACTTTCAAGATTTTTTCATTCACATCATGGCTTGCATGGCTTGTACTAGTCTGGATTTCTACCATTTTAATTTTGTTTATAGTGCTAGCTCACTTGCAATATTACATGCCGCAGATAGAACATAGATACTCAACTCAGACACAGTATACTTGACTCTGAGCCGACCAGTCCTTGCTTTACCCCTTTAATGCGGAGCGCCAAGCAGGGGAACAACAAGTACCATCTTTTAACGTCTTTCGGTATGACGCGACAGGGGACCGAACCCACGACCTTCCGCACTCCGAGCCGACGCTCTAACCATTACGCCACAGAGCCGGCCATTAACATGTCAAAACCCAATCATGAGTACGCATGCGCCAACACCGGCATTGGTTACGATGGATAAAACGAGTTTGAAAGGTACTGGTGAATTATTCCCATAAGGTACATAACAAATGACGGCAGATTCAAACAAAGCGATGTCTTATCTACCTACAAAGGTCCATTTTGATTTATGACATGCGTTTTTCGATGAGAATTTTGAGATTTGGTGTTGGGTTGTCTGCCGCCGGAGTTGACCATGCACTTTGCTCTCATAGCCTTCATAGGAGGATTATGGCCGGGGGAATGAGTATAGCAAGGCATTATCACTACCCGGCCATAAACATGGCCATGGACAAGCATAACCACTTTTAAAACATACAGTTTGTAGAGATGGAATACATATTTTACGTTCGACCAACGGCTGCCAGTGTCACTATAGTTACCTGCAGGTTTGCCTTGATTCTGATTTCCACCAAACATCTTGAAATGGAATGTTGCTCAACTCAGCTCACAATTGGAATCCAATTTAGATATTACTTTGAGTTGTCTGAAGAACATAATATAAATAGAACATTAAAAATCTGTTAACATTGTTAGCCCAAAATAAAGATATACTATGAAATAGGCCACATTATGGACAAATGAAATGATAACCACATTTCTGATTTCATTTCAGTCGTTATTTTCATTTTTGAACACATTTGTAATTGACCAATGTAACAAAATATCAGTTTTATGAGATAAAAATAATAAAATAAAAAGCAGCAGGGAAAAACAACATATTATGGATCACCAACATGAAAAGATATACTAATTAGTGACAAACATTGCATGAACGGTACACTTTTAATTTTGCTTCGTACTTTCTTTTGAGCTAACTCGCCTACTTCGCGCACAGGAAATGCCTCAATCAATGACAAGTCGTGAAGATATTATTTTTATAAAGTATTTGCTGTACACCATGACTGTATTACATGGCACTATTATGAGTGTATGTGGTGTTATCATTATATATGGCATAATAACAACTGTGTCTGTCTAAAATGTATTATGAAATAGTTCACGACTTTCCGTAATCATTGCAGCAACTTCCTGTCATGTCGAAAAATCATGTTCGATTTCTTGCTCGAACTGTTTTGGTTAGAAACAATGACATAGAACCATCATTTAGAGCTCTTGACAGGTAGAAACCATTGCGGTCCATATTAATAAATATCACATTAATTACTATTTCTGATATATATGTATACAACATTGAAATAGTTTTGATGTATCGACAGATTCAGTTTTCGTGCCATGACGAAATATTTGTCAATGTTTTCTACGTGTTGACATTAATTGAAGTTTGGCTGATATTTCCCTATATCGTGTATATTGTAATCATGAACATTTTGGCGATGTGTTTTAATTTATAGATGACCGTCTTACCCTTCATTCCACAATATATGTGATGGAAGTCGCAAAAACTAGTAATTCAATTTGACTACCATTTTTGATCAGCTAACAGTAACATGCATTGTTTGGCTAAGAAAGTATGATCCTTGGTGGTATGTCCTGGAGTTGTTACATCACTGATTAGTTACTAGTCTTAGCGGTATAGTGAGCCTGATTGCTGGAAAACAGATCTGGTTGAAAAATCCAGCTCGGCAGTGGACACCCGACTTTTAAAAGTTGCATTCTCAATTTTCAAGTACGAGTGCATTATGGCTTTACTACAATGACAATTTTTGCATTGAAAAATTTAAATATAACTACACTTTAATACAATAGTAATTTATTCTTTTTCTTCTATGATTTAATATTCGTAAGTATTAGTATGTAACATAATCATAAACTTCGGGTACTCGAATCTGAGTTGAATCTTCACACCCAGGTACTCGTCCAATATTTTGGACTCGTCAGACCCCTAATTCAGTGGTTATTGAGGTCATCATAACAATCAATCTTGCCACACAGATGTGTTTAACCCTCTCCCTGCTGGATTAGGCACTGCTCTTTAGGGCATCTCCGGTTGCCTTCAGCATGGAGAGGGTTATGTCTGAGATTATTAAGTTATAATTAGATTTTTATTTACTAGAGCTAATTGTAATTACAAAATCATGCAACTGAGCATGTTTTATACTTCAGCTAATTTGGACACTACATCGTCATGTTGGTATTTCAGGGTTTTGAGGAGTGAGAGATTCTTCGAGAACGTCCGAAGAAAGGAGTTCTGCGAAGTTCCAACCGATGCTCGACGCCGCGTTAGCTTCGAGAGATGCAAGAGGATCTACAACACTGATATGCAGAGAAAAATAGCTTTCGTCATGAGAAAGAACAGAGTGGACCCATGGCCTAGATAAACATTTTGTGAAGAGCAGACTGTAGCAAGGTGTGCATGTGATTTTATGTCAAGCAAAAAGAACTGTTTCAAAGATGAGACCACAACCATTTTGATGTGAACAATCAAAAGACCACCCTTCACAGCTATGTTGCTGCTATTGTATGAATTATTAGGAAGAGTTTCTATATGTTAGTTAATAAAAAATAAAGACCAATTGTTATTTGTTTTCTTATTGTTACCATTTTTGTTTCTGTTGCATGCTCGTTGCCTGTGGGTGAAATATTCCCACTGCAACGGTTTTTGTTTGTTTTTTGTTGTTGCACCATTTACCCATACACCAGTATTTTATTTTATTTTTATTTTTTTAAATTGGGGTTTTAAGTCGCTTTCAAGATTCTTTCACTTATATCACGACTTGTCAGTTTAGGGCAGGAGG
>JAUTBT010001503.1:0-28832 GCA_032361225.1 Lepetodrilus schrolli | reverse complement strand
TCTACTCAACTAAGCGTGACTGTTGACTGTGAGCCGTGACTGTTATGACAGCGATCTCCGCAGACATGCGCTATGAATGACTGTAACAGTTGGCCCTGTTTATGGCCGGGTAGTGATAATACTTCATCATCTCTCCATATAACGCAATAACGCGGGTGGGGTACTTCGTGGACCCATAAACTAGCGGGATACCGAGGGTTCACTGTACTGCCAGTGTACAAAGTAGCCACCCACCAGACATGATTTTGGAAGACAAGCGACTTACCAGGTGCCTGACAGAACTCCAGGTTGAAGATCTTGGTGAGAGCAGCCTGAGCAGCACGGGACTTGGCCAGCTTCTTGTTGCGGCCCGACCCCTGGAACAATTCCTCGTCCACTGTCACGGACATCACAAAGTTCTTGGAGTGGCTCTCGCCGGTCTCCGAGACAAACTCGTACTTGAGCCCGGGCCGGAGTTCGTTGAGGATCATGACAGGGTTCTTCCCCGTGGGCTGGGTGGGTACCGCGGCTTTCCGTCCGGGCAGGTGGGTGGACCCGTTCTGGACCGCGGTGGTATCCATGACTTCGGGCTTGCCACCGGCGCCTGTGTTGCAAGAAAAGACATAGCGTGAGAGGGTGATTAGGGGTTTTATTTCCTGATGGTAATTTGCTGGGGAATTTTGTATTTTTGTATCTTATAAATGAATGAGTGAATTGATACGTTATGTCTCGGCGGGAATATTTCACCCATATACCCCCCACCCCCCCCTTCCCCCATCAAAATCACCAGCCATCTACCCTGAACGACATTCAGTTCAAGGTGACATTCCCTTATAATGTCCATTTGTCCATGCCCAATGGTAGATCAAAATTTGCATTCATAGCTTGTCTCGAGCTAAAAGTCACAAAACATGCACACATGCACTCACCCACACGCACGTGCACACACGCACGCACACACAGAGACCCTACCTTCAAAATTGTTGAACAGGTTAGCATTGACCTCGGCGCTGTCGGACGTAAAGTCAGCGTTGACAATCTGCCTTCCCATGGCCTGGTGAGCCTCGGAGGCGTTGGGGAACTGGACGAAGGATCCGAGCGCCTTCTCTGCCGCCACCAGCTTGGCCTTCTTCTTGGTGCTTCCAGTGCCCTCAAACACCTGGCCGTTGACGTCCACCGACATCGAGAACACCGGTGCGTGCACGGGGCCGGTTTGCGAAATGAACTGGAACGACAGCCCAGGCTTCAACTCGTTGAGCTGCATCAGGGCGTTTTTGGGCGTCTGTGGTCCGTGGAGCTTGCGCTTCTTGGCCTTGAGGGAGTGGCCGTTGGCGCCATTGGTGGAGAAGGCGCGCTTCTTCCCCAGCATCTCGTCGTCGCCGTCTGCGTCTGGCTCTGCTGCTGCGCCGTCAGCGGCGGCGGCGTCTGTGGGACAGTCTCCGGCGGCCGTCACTACCTTGGCCTCCTCGCTAGCCTTCCGCTTCTTTGCCTTCTTGTCTTCAACATCTGAACAACAGAAACCAGACAACCAATGAGATTTATGCTTTTAGTTTATGTGAAAGAAGGTTTTGGTTCCAATATTATTATTGGCAAAAGAGAAATAAAAGATTACAAGAGTCAATAATCTTAGCATAGTCAATAATCTAAGCATTACAAGAGTCAAT
This sequence comes from Lepetodrilus schrolli, assembly GCA_032361225.1. Lineage (NCBI taxonomy): Eukaryota > Metazoa > Mollusca > Gastropoda > Lepetellida > Lepetodrilidae > Lepetodrilus > Lepetodrilus schrolli. The sequence goes on along the minus strand of JAUTBT010001503.1, from coordinate 27,189 downwards.
AATCTTAACATTACAAGAGTCATTAATCTTAGCATTACAAGAGTCAATAATCTTAGCATTACAAGAGTCAATAATCTCAGCATTACAAGAGTCATTAATCTTAGCATTACAAGAGTCAATAATACACTCATCATGAACACACATCGAGTGATAAAATGAACACAACTATCATACAGGGATGGGACCAAGATGCTCGATTTGAAGCACACTTGGAAACAATCTTTACTCATGTGCTTTGAGAGTCATTAAAGGAGACTGTCCACAGCTGACACATTAATGGAAAACTGCGACACATCTACTAAGATTCACCGAGTTGTCATATTTCAGCCCTCTACTGTCAACAATACCCACCTCGCACAAAAGGTGAGCATTGACCATGATTCTGAAGCGAGTTCTAAATTTCCTGTTTACAGTGTTGAAGAGTTTTATTAGTCTTGTTTGTTTCAATTGGTGTTCATAGATGCTTTCAAGATTATTTTGTTTATATTATGGCTTCTCAGTTTACAGCAGGAAAAACAGCAACATCTGTAGTACCAAGTGGAGGTAAACCTGCGAGCATCGGCTGGTACTGACAGACAAGGAGGATGACAACAGTATTGCCATGGTACAGACATGTAACTTCCGTGAACACTGATGCTGTGCTCCCGGAACAGGATTTGAACCCGGGTCCTCTAGCACCGACCTCATCCAAGGATAATAACTGGACTTCAACAGCATACAGAGAGTATATCATATCATGATCCAAACATACATATAACCCGCAAACGTTGGCACGGGTTCCCAGGGCAGGTTCAAACTCAGGACATTTTACTCTTCTACCACTGTGCTACTGCCATGTAACCTCAAAATCTTCACGGCAATCCTGATGTCCTCCCACTGCTACGACATAATCCAGCCAATTGTGTGGTGTCTGAGCTTCATCTCTACAGACGTTTCATCAACCAAATTGGAGGTAAATCCGGTGTGCCAAGAGACCGTAGAGGTGATGTGGTCGAGAACCCACAAGTAATCAACTCCTAGGCCAAACAAGAATCCATAGGAGTCTCTTAAATACACACTTCCATGTCATCAATGACTTCTTGCTAAGCCAGTTTCCTCTGAACTCGTTGGCCCAGACCACGTTTAACCCTCTCCCATCTGGATTAGGCACAGACACTGCTCTTTAGGGCATCTCCGGTTTAAAATCACTGATTTAAAATCAATTTTCAAATAACTTTCAAGTTGGCATTCAAAGATCGTAATCAGCACTTGATACCTCTATTTCCCCAAACATTAATAGTTGAATCGGAAATCGGATGAAAATCAATGCCGCCTTGATTTCACAACCGATCAAATACGATTTCAATTCGGGCAGCAAATCTAAACATTGACCCATTACCCCACAATCCATCATGAATGCTATGGCAGCTATGTAAAAGGGACAATACAGTGTTTCTGTCCATAAGCAAGCAGACTGATCAGTTGAGGTTGTGGCAATCATGTCAGATTAAGTCGCCTGCTGATCAGAGAGGCATTGCAAGAGCCGAGGATAGGTGGAGATTCATTACCCAGATTTAGAGAGATCAATGGTGTTTCCTATGCTCGAGGTTTTACTCAGTCACTGACTGTAGGGAACTGTGGACTCATTTCATAGACAACAACAAAAGAAAGGACCTGGTTCCGTTCATTGGTAACAGGTCATTGGTCATGTATGGACATGGCCACTGTTCCACAGAACAATAATAGTGCTACAAGAGTTGTCATAGGAGTTACGACTCTTGTAGCGCTTGCTTCTGTTTATTGGTTAACAGGCCACTGGAATGTGGACTTCACACCAAGATGTGACCTGGTTCTGTTCACACCAAGATGTGACCTGGTTCTGTTCACACCAAGATGTGACCTGGTTCTGTTTACCGAGATGTGACCTGGTTCTGTTCACACCATGATGTGGACCTGTGTCCTGTTCCACAGAAAAATCACAGCTCTACAAGAGCCATTGCTCCTATTGATGCATAGGAAGTTACGACTCTCGTAGCACCAAGATATCTCTGTGGAGCAGGACCCTGGATTTGCTCACATTCGTCTCGCAATTCTCTCGTCAGTGACTGCTCATACAGCCATCAACCCCTCAATGACATAGCCGTCACTAATGCACCAGATCGGTCCTCACCTCCACTGATCTAATTCACCAGATCATCTTGCAGATCAGATTTATTTCCGAGCGATTCAATTGGGAGAAACGATTACGACATTAGCCACCCCGGTAGTGTTATCATAGCAGGCAGCCATCAACCCATGATCAGGGCAGCATTTGTTGAGTAAACAAACTGGGCTTTATATCAACAAAAATATGTGCTCCACTTGGAATTTATGATTCCCAAAGTTTCGGCTAGTCCTGTACCACAAACATAGTATACATGTCCTGATTGAGTACGTTTGTTATATATGCTATAGTATTTAACAAGTGAAGGGAAGTGCATCTACAGCAGATTTGAAAGCAATGGTGAATGCATAGAACTGTCAGTGACTAAAACTTAGTTGTCACAATTGTACAACCAAGCATCAAATGAGTTGGGTATAACAAAACATTTTAGCAATTTCAATTTCATATTAATAATAAAAGTGTACAAATAATACCAGTACAATATTATGGATATTCTCAGAAGATTACAATTTAATTGTTATTTTTATTATTATACTTTACCAACAGTCATAAGTTGTGATACCAGAAAATGAGTCACATGATTTAAAGGCAATGGAAACAATAAATTACAACAGGACTGCTTTGAAGTTTGGAGAAAAAAAATATATATATTTAATTCATTTTATCAGTTTACAGCTGAATAATTTCTAAGAAAAACATAATTGTGTTTCATCTGTTTCCATGGTGCAGCAATTTCAAAGAACACATCTCGCACTCTCCAAAGAACATATCTCGCAGAGTCCAATGAAGATTCCACAGACTCCAATGGACATATCTCGCAGACTCGACATCTATTTCAAAGCCAGTATTGATTACTTAGGGCTTTCTTTGAATGGGCAGTAACAAGCTCAAATTCAAATGTTGTATTGCACTGGGTTAAAAAGAAACCCTGGCTAGTTACTTCTGTCCCATCACTCAGGTTTCCGAGGACGTCATCGGCATTGGTTTACCATCAGAAGAGGAATACTGATAGGACCAGACTTTATGAATGCTGACAATAGATCAATCAATTTACGTTGGAATAGTCGTGCAAAAGCTTGTTTTATTTTTAATGCACCCAAAGCAATTCCGTCGGAAGCTATGGATGTTTGGTAGCATGGAATATGCAACATTGTGTCCGAGCTCCAGTTCTAACTGTCTCTCACATTTCAGTTTTAATGGCCGTGGTTGTGGAAGGACATCCGCCAATACCTCAACAGACATTTACTGATGAATTTCCAATATATACATACATGCAAGCATATGTCATACCAAGTCAACCTCAATAATGATACACATTAGGTCTAGTGTTGGCAAAGGTGATCTTGTATGTCAACCTGAAATGCATTACATTACCTACACATGCACTTTGTCAGTTACAGCCATTGTATAGTTAGACATGTTGGCAGACAAATCTAGTAGCAATTATCATAATTATATATTTACATATGTCACCCATATTAGTGTAATAGAGCATTTCACTGAAGTTGGAATAACCCGGAATGGCGGAACAAAGAACTGTACAGAACCTGCACAGAACAGAACAGAACAGAACCTTTATTCACTGAGGTTGAGAACCTCGGCATACGAGGCACAAACATAAATTACAAAAAGGAACATGGTATGATGGTAATCGTGGAAGGGGATTTGCTGGGAAATTTTTTGTTTCTTAAGATTTCATAGAGTTCACGACAACCACATGAGTGAGTAAGTTTTGTTTTGTTTTGAGACAACCACACATATGACATCATAACCTGTTGGAATGTATTTCAAAGTCTATTGTGATATACACACATTATGATAATTTCCTCATTCAAAACATACAGGACAACAGCGAAGGTGGCCTCATTAGAAGGTCTACAAATGGTATCTGGCACGTTTAAAATACTGCCCATTATCTGGCACACAGTCCAAGTGGTAAATAGCATGTTAGTTATAAACCAGCTCTGTGTAATTTAATTTAGTGGTTGGCCAGTAGTATCAACATAACTGAGAGTTATTTCCTTTTGCTGCTGTACCGAATAGATCTGGTAATAGCTTCTTCCAGCACTGCTCTTACTCTGGATGAAATAATTGCATTAAATGTACATCAATAAAATTAGATCTCTGTGTACAAATCCTAGACAGCCAATAGTGAACAGACATCAGATCCAATGGTCACGCGAAGGATAATCCTACGGAAATGTCATATTCCTACTATTGATTTTCAAACACTAAAGTGTAAGCGACAAACTGTAATTTAATGAGGTTATTTGCAATGCAATGCAAATAACCATGTCTTTAATCGACGGTACCTCGAAAATGCAATATTAGACAAATCATACCGTGTTTACATCTTTCGCAAAGCAGATAATCACTAGCATTGTTATATGTCCTCATGCAAACTACTCCACTGCTACACGACGTGAATCAATGGATGCATCCATCAGTATTTTAACCCTTTCCCTGCTGGATTAATGCAGATGACTGCTCTATACAGGGTGTCTTCAGTATCCTCTAAAAGGAAGAGGGTTAGAGCAGCCATTGCTCCAGAGACGTATCAGGAGCTGATCGCCGTAGAAACAGGAACTCTGCACATCTGAGAGTGAACAGCGATAGTGGCCACGTAGAACGTGACACATCTCACGCATTTGGAATTTCCCTTTCAGCAAAAAGATTTGTTTAAGGCCCTCTGCGGTCATTATGTTTACAAACATTTGATGCCTATAATAACTGATGAAAACACTACAGAATAAAGTCTAGCAAATGCAAATCCGTTTTTAAAGCACTGTAGGCATTCTATTTTGAAACACTTCACTGCTAAATTACATCACTGAGATTTAGTTCAAATGACTTAATGACACTGGGATGACCTAGCCACATAATGAATCAATGAATTAGTGGTTTACGTGGCTGCGGAAATATTTCACCCATATGTGACCCTAGCCAGAGAGGTACAAATCATAATAATCGATTTAGTATCAAATTTACACAACAAATAACAAATTGTCAGCAGTAAATTGCTTCGCATTTACAAAATACCTTGACATGTACATGTATTTCTCTTCGTAATGCCAGCCAATACAAGGCAACAACATAAAATCACATCTAGATTATTTTCCACCCACGATCAGAGGACACTAAATACAATTGGACATTACAAGAAATGGCGACTCCATCATGGCTTCGGAATAAATATGGGGGCTGCCCAAGGAAGGGGGCAGCCTGGGGAAAGGGGCAGCCTGGGGAATATCCAGCGGGACGGCCATTGTCATGTGGACATCCCTGCCGTACAATTACACGCCACACGACGGCTTTGTGCAATACATTGGCATCTTCTATTTCTGGAATATCTACTTCTTCGGCAATAACCAAATGTCTGAGATGGTCTGGCAGCAAATCACTGACTACGACCACGACAAACGATTCCCCCAGAGGCGACCGAAAGCGCTTCCAATTTACGATTCTTGAAGTGAAGAAAAAAAAAAGGTCAAGATTTTATGATTGTCAAAGGGGGAGAAGAAGAAAGGTCAAATGCAAAACAAAGCGCAGAAAATATTACCATATTTCAATTAGAAATGTTTGTTAAGAAAAAGTTAAAAGTATGATTCTCAATGGTTAAAAAACAAATGCAAAAAAGGCACAGAAAATATTAGAAAGGTTTGGTAACATTAAATCTTGAAAATAGAATTTCCACAGATGTACCATATCTCAACCAGCATGCTAGAAATGCTTGATAATATTAATCTAAATAAAAAGGTAATTTTATATGTGCACCACGTCCCACGTTGAGAGGTACGTCTTCCCTGGGCAACCAAAACATAACAAACCATATCTTGCCGTATCCCCAAATGAGAGAGTTTGATGATGACAAACAATATCTTGCCGTATCCCCAAAGGAGAGAGCGTGATGATGACACATAAGGTCTGGCAAGTCTCCGGTCTGAGCTGAAGCTGGTCTATTTTAGAGATTAATGAAATCTATAATACAATAATAAGACGAGGAAATCATTGCCGGTTGTCTGCACTGCCTGCAATGCCTAATGATGATTCAATGCTTGATTAGAGGCCATTCTTCCACGACACCAGCCTGCTAGAAGTAATCAACACTTACAGCTAGCTCTAGATTCTCAGGGAAAATGGCTATGTGAAGGAAGTCTAAACACAATTAACACAAAGAGAACTGCAGCGATAGGAAACATGCTGTGGTTCATTTGATCTGATAAATGACAGCATACAGTGAGAGAGTATATCAAAGGTTGTTCACAGTCTACACGTAGGAGTAACCACATTGAATAAACGTCCATGTGAAAGAACGGCAAAGATTAATTAACATGGACTTGGAATTTGTTTAAGCTATGTGGTTGGTGGAAGGTGCCACGAGACATAAGCCATATATAAATTCATCCTGAATCATATACTCAAGGTCATTTACTGGGAAATTTGTGCAAGTTTGTGTTTCTCTCCCATTTTCAAAGTATTTCAATTATCTTGAAGCGATCTGGTTGTGGTGGGAGGAGAACCCACTACAACAATGAGTCATTATACACACACTTGCACATCTTTGCTCATGCATAATTGTAAATCATCTAAATAAACTTCAAAGATTCAAATATCGTTAAAAAAATCACTGATGAAAATATTTTTATAGTAAATTTTCAGCCATTATTATCATTTTAGAAACCATAGGGAAACAATTGAGATAAATACCATGTCAAGTTTAGAGAACGGACTCAAAAATCTGCTTCTATCGATTTTCAAGCCACACCGCTGGCTACGACTCCATTCAGAATGGCCAAGAATGAAGGCAGGAAATTCATTTAACCGAGCATAAATCAGATGGTTCCTGATCAAGAGGGAAATATTAGGGTTCTGAACTTGGCATCAAAGTGACAGATCGTCAACACAGGCCAAAGTTAGATTCCCACGTCAAAGCCGCTCTGATTTTGTTTGCTTCAAGTTACACGTACATCGACACAATCTACACACACAAAAATAAAAGGAACTGCGATATCAAATAGAAGAATATTAGAAGTTGAGATTACAAGATATTAATATACCATGATCTGACATTATGAGATTTCAAAATACTACAATCTGACATTAGAAGATTTTAATATACTGTATTTACCATTTGATTTTACATTTTAACATACAATATTAATCATTTGATATTATATTCTTATTTTATATATGTCTGAGTGATCTATTCACCTGGAAAAAAGTTAAGCACCCTGTCTTTTTCCAACTTTGTTGTTAAAAATGTTTTTACAACTTTTGAAAGAGTCAAGATAGCTTATCCACATTAATATTATTTGTTTTTAGATAATATCTGAAAATTAAAACAATTGATGCTAATTTTAGTAATATTTAATTACAATAAGAACCTATCTGTAATTGTTATGGATTTGGCAAAAGTAAAGCATGATCAAAGTTTGATCATTGAAGTCGAATGAAAGGCCACAGGTGTGAAATTAATATTATAAACAATTTCTACACACTTCACATTTAATAATAGTTAATTCCACTAATAACGTGTGTATTTGACCCGTGCATGGATGACTGCTTATAATTTTCTTCGCAGCCCTCCAGTGAGTCATCGAGCACGCTACATCAGTATTTTCTGCCACTCACGGTGTGAGGCAATTGGTACTCAAGAAAACAATAAAACAAGTCTGTTGTCACTATGTCTAAATATACTAGGGGTGCTTAACTTTTTTCGAGGTGTATAGTTCCTCAACTGGACAGGTCATTACAATGATACAGACATAATCTGACCCATCATATGAGCTGACATTACGGCTTGTTCGGATTAACCCCTCTCCATGCTGGAGGTAACTGTACATGTCCTAAAGAACAGTAACTGTGCCTAATCCAACAGGGAAAGAGTTAAGACACTACTAAGAGGTCAGTAGCACAATTGGCTCTTTGATTAAATCAACATTAGTAGTCTGGTATTATTACTACAGATTTTACTCATTTTTATTGTCTACATAAAAAATAAAAAAATTCTTAGATTAAGATAAGAATTGGTCGATATCAAACACAGGAAGACAGGTTTTGATTAAATTTAGTTTTGAGATACAAAAAGAAATCCAAAAAATCCACAGATTTAAGAAAGTTTAGTTTGCTGTGGTATAGGGATCAGCACATTTTCTAAGGATGTAAATTGACTTTTTTTTAAAAAGATAAACATTCTGGAATAATATTATGAAATTTTATATTTTCAAAATTATATAGCATATTTTCCATTTCTAGCTCAACATTTATTATAAAGAGTACTAATAACTAATATATTGATTTATTTAACACACTTTTACAATATTTTCAACGAGCAAGCCATAAATAATAAGACAACAACCTCTAACATTAAATTGTAACATTACCTCGATGACACCCACAGACCACAGCAGGTGATCATACAACAAGTTAATACTTTATACACATTGCACACCAACCTTCCACATATCTCCAACTGCTCACCTACTCCTGTAGGAAATGTCATTACTCTAAGGTAGCCGTAACTTCAACCTTAGCAATGGTCTACAGCCAAGATAGGAGTAATGGTTACCTCCGAGTTATGCCGTTTCATACAGGAGGGCCCAGGTTCCCGTTCCACAGAATAATCATAGCGCTACGAGAGTCGTAACTCTGTGTTAACGTATAGGAGTTACGACTCTCGTAGCGCTACGACTGTTCTGTGGAACGGTGGCCAGATCCATAGTTATATGCATAGGTCCCAGGGCGGCATTCGAACTTAAACCTTTACTATTGTAGTACAGTACACAACCACTGAGCTAGCCCACCCCACTCTATCACCATCTGTATAAATGTCCCCTCAGAGAGTTCCAATACAAAGGATAGATACAGTTCCAGGATACGGCCATATTGTTAACAGGTGTCCTGTCTGTATGTGAGTACCCTTATCTCAGACTGTTTCTAATTTCATGGTTATAGTGTTGTCTGTATGTCTACTGTTTGTCTTCTCATGTGAAGTCTACATAACAATTTACAAATAACATCATATTCAACATCCATAAATTTCACATTCAGCGCTGAATGTTGCAGTAAACCTGCGAGCATCGACTGGTACCGCCAAACTGAGAATGATAACTGAATTGCCATGGTACATACACCGCATCCTATCAATATCGCGTCAGAAAGGTATTGACAGATTAGATTAGACAGATTAGAATATTTCAATTAAAATCTACAATGATCACAGATTAGAATACATTTAATCCACAAATTTAAATTTAAAACCAATATTTCAATTATTAATACCTTGTATACTATACTCTTAAGATATTTCCCTGCCATCTTGTAGCTAATTGCCAACATCATCCAGACATCATGTCCGAGATACCTTCAGAACGCACATGCATGATACCTCCAGAACACACACAATACCTCCAGAACACAAATGATACCTCCTAAACACATGCACATGCGACAAGCTCAGTTAAATCATATCACCATTTGCTTCTCATTCAACACTTGGACCAACTAGTTGAAGCTATTGTCCATACAGCACTTCTACCAGCACCTAGGAGTGGAACATGGCAAGCCTTCTCTGACACTGCCCTTGATTGAAACCCTCCCATGTAGGATGTTGAGCCTGGTTCTGTGAGGTCTCTCACAGTCGATCACCATCTGATGAAGACATTGAGGAACAAAGCACAGATAAATCACCCAATAATCACAAGCATGAGCTCACTTCAACTGCTTCCGCAGTGGCAACGAAACACTAGAGCTGCTCTCAGAGCTTGTAGCACAGCTTGAGGCCTGGTATAAATCGGTGTCATTGGCATTGCCAGAGAGATATGGGTCCATTGCCTGGTGGGTGTGATGCCACTACTAGGTGGATAATGGGCTCATTGCCTGTTGAATATGGGTCAATTGTCTTGTGGATGTGGTGCCACTGTCTGGTGGATACAGAATATTATCTGGTAAATGTGGTTCCATTGTCTGGTGATATTGAATATTGCCTGGTGGATATGGGTGAAATATCTAGTAGATACGGAATACTGTCTGGTGGATATGGGCCCAATGTCTAGTAGATACAGAATATTTCCTGGTAGATACGAGTCCAATACTTAGTGGATACGGAACATTGCCTGGTGGATATGGGCCCCAATGCCTAGAAGATATGGGTCCAATGTTTAGTGGACACAGAAAATTGCCTGGTGGATATGGGTCCAATATCTAATAGATACGGCATACTGTCTGGTGGATATGGGCCCAATGCCTAGTAGATACAGAATATTTCCCGGTAGATATGTCCAATTCTTAGTGGATACAGAATATTGCCTAATGGATACAGGTCCAATGCTTAGTGGATACAGAATGCCTGGTGGCATGATGCCAGGACTAGCTGACATTCAACAAATATTTCAGTCAGAAAGTTTCTTTCAATTCCGTCTACCTCACAAACCAGGATTAAACATTGACCAATGTGCATTAACCTCCTGATCTATACTACTAGCTGGCATTCACCATATATTTCAGCCAGAAAGTTTCTTTCAATTCAGTCTACCTCACAAACCAGGATTAAACATTGACCAATGTGCATTAACCTCCTGATCTATAGACAAGGAAGCTGGTTCGATCACAGATAGCCAGCCGTGTTAGCTGGTAGAGATTTGCAGACATGGGTAATTCTGGTGTAAGTGGAGCCAATGGACAACAGAGTGTGAAGTGTAACTATATAATTATGCATAAATACAGTTCTTACAGCTTTCAAGTAACAGAATCACCTTTGTAGTATTGTTATTGACACAGAATACCGTCCCACTATTATTGTTACCCAAAGGCCCCAGGCTTAAATATCATCCCGGGAGCCCGGCATCAATGTTTGCGAAAATTACCATTCTGACGCGATATTGATAGGATGTGATGTATGTACCGTGGCAATGCAGTTATCATCCTTGGTCTTGTCAGTACCAGCAGGTGCTCGCAGGTTTACTGCAACACTCAGCACTACGGATGTTGTGGGTTTCTTCGTGCCCTAAACTGATAAGCTATGAGAGTGAAATAATCTTGAAAAGTGGCCCTAAACCGCAATTTAAAAAATAAATAAATAAAAAATACAATACCTCTACCATTCCTTCCACTGTTCATTTGTCCTATCAATTTTGTTCCTAAGTAACACATCTAAATATATCCACAATATCAATGACCATCAATCTTTCAACACATAATTTTTGGACAAACTATATTTGCTATGACTATCTTCCCACCTGTTCTTATGATGTTTGTTTGCATTAAAGCCAGTGATGTATCGTTTCACGTTGCAGCAGGAATCTTTCATACATTCAGTGATGATCGTTTGGATTAGAAAATGGCCCTGTTTACTGACATACTTCCCACGGCTTGTTCAATCATTCCAGAACACCAGGACCTGCTCCTTGGACAAAGAATTTACCGTCCTGATGTAAACCAACTGTCCTGATATAAACCAACCGGTTGAAGATTAACAACACACACTTGTATTGGTTCCTGCCAGTTCTGTCGGCCTATAAATCAGCACCGGTGATGACCTATCCCGTGGACTGCCGTGAACTGCGTGGACCGGCCAGTCATCATCAGGAATCGGACAGAGAACACAATGAAGGCAATAATGGTCACTGCTGGACTGCACTACAGTTGACGGCCATGGATTAGGACATGGGACAATCTCATTACATTGATTTATCTGGGAGCTGCAGAAGCTCTTAGGATGGTGCCAGACTAAACATACACAAGCATTAACTCAATCTGCTTCCGTATATTGGTATGGATGTATGGGTGTTGGTAATGGGTCAAACAACTTTTTATCCCAATCATTTTATAAACACACACAACCATTAACCCAGTCTACTTCCGTATACTGGCTTGAATATATTGGTATCACATTGGGTCCATCAACTTTTCCCCCCAATCATTTCTGATGAATAAACTAAGTTTAAATCAAAAGTGGGTCCATAACAGGGAGATATCTGGATGTGTGAGTGACTTGGAAGTGAAAATCACTGCCGCATTATTTCAACCATTTGATAGAGATATCTGGATGGATATACGATCTATGCAATACAACGTATGATCTGAATAAAAAATTAATGACATCAACAAATTACCACTAACGAGGCGATGCCCAGAACCTGTACACAGTATTACTTTCACATGAACTATAGACGGCACCAATAGTCTGTAAGTGCCAATTCTATGGTGTTGCGTTCATGCCATTAGATCCAAGGCTGTCCATAGGTGCCAATACTACAGTGTAGTATTTATGCCATTAATCCATGCCTCCAAGACACATTCCTGAGGTTCACGGGGTGAGGGGGGGGGGGGGGATGGGGGGAAGGTTGTACCGAAGCAAGATCTACTGGTGTAAATCGAGGTTCATGTAATTTCCTGCTATAGTAAAACCAATGGCGTAGGTGCAGATTTATGCCAGGACTACGTTACGACCCTTTCTTGAAACATCAGCCACAAGTGCATACAGCCATATTGTGGTAGCAGGGTGGAATTTTATCCACACTTCCCCCAAGACGGATCCCAACCAGGCCCCGAGATTACGAAACCTTTTGAGTACAATTTGATGCTCAAGCTCCAATTTTATACGATTTGTGAACAAAACCTTGAGTTGAGCAGGACATCGTACTCGAAGAAAGTTTTGTAATCTCGGGACCAATTCTTTTATTGGCACACTCCTCTCCTCTTCTGATCTCCGGGATCATTATTCATTTCCTGGCTCATATTGCTGGTACTAGATAGGGTAAATCTTCTGTGGTGTTGAGAAACATCCAGCCACTTCCAATGAATAGCCTACGAGGCTCATGCAGTTAGTACGAATTCAATATTTGCTTCACGCTCAATTAGAAGATACAATTACTAGACAGAGAGATCTGGGCACATTTACGTCTATGATTTAGAAGCAAGAACTGTCAGGAATAGATTTGTATTCATGGTATTCATGACAGAGTCGTACAATACAGTAATAAATATGTCTAGAGAGAAATCTTATAAAATGAACATAAAAAAAAGAGGAAATATTTCCATAATATTCATTATCTTACTAAAACAGTCAAGTTCAAGACAGTGATACGAGAATTGTTTTTTTTCTCAAATTATTTTTTTCTCTCACAGAGAATACAAATGATGAAATAAGATATTTTTACCACTTCACTAACGCACAGGATCAATAGCACATCCAGCTTCTTGCATGCATCTTGGTCAAGTGTGTTCCCTAGACAGTACACATGAGCAAGACAATATAGCATCGTTATCCCTGGGGGGATAAATGCAATATAACTGGAGTATGTACACAGGTTGTCTTGGTGGCGTACACAGGTTGTCTTGGTGGCATAGACACCCAAATGATAATAACAAGACACCAAAGATATTACAGCACACACCCAATTCACAATAACACGCCCAACCGATAATAACAGACACTCTACCACTTATACGGTACACAATCATTTATAACAGAAACTGTACCGCTCATAACATACCAAACCGATTATAACATACCAATCTGATTATAACAGACACCAAACTAATAATAGCACACACCCAACTGACTATAACCGATTATCCCAGACTCTACCACTTACAGCGGACACTCTACCAATTATAACACACCCAAAAGATTATGACAAAGAATGACAGGTCAAGTCATGTCAACATCTACCCAAAAGCTATGGGGGAGCTAATCATAAACTATATATCAAGTGTGTTATATTCCTAGCACTATTCAAGCCGTGTTAATGGTTTATTTAACCTAGCAATGCAAATAGCTGCGACTGCTTTACACTGCACAAACAGGTTCGCCTGCCTTAGACAGACAATATATACTGGCAGTGAACATCTGTTGCATTGAAACTTCAATAACCAGTTCAACCACCAACCTACTCTACACAGCCAGAACAGGGATGTGCTTCAAATGTTGTAAGAAAACCACAAAGGTTCTATGCTTGAAGCTTGTCTGTGAACTAGATGCATCTGTACAGCCTAACCACATCTGTACAGCCTAAACACATCTGTACAGCCTAAACACTAAACACAGCAGGTCAAGAAGGTCAAGATATCGAAAAACAAAGTCTAGAAAACACAATTTAATAGCCAAATATAAAATATCATTTCTGAAATGTATTTGGTATCTACTGAACCACAAGAATTTCTGTATGTGTTAAATTTGTTTATTTCACCCATACGCGATGAGTATGCGTTAAAATTAGGCTGCATTGCCTGAATACTCTTGGTTCAACAGTATTAGTCAAGCCCGTTGTACTAAATTCACATTGGATTGAAATCCGAGACAGTAAAGCGACTCGTTTCTTAATATTGTATAAGTCAATTTTCTCCCACATTCCTCAATCTGAGAACGGAAGGGTGCTGGGAAGAGGATAAACGTGTTAACCCCAGCCAGAGTCGCTACAAAATACACAGGATTAACTCTGTCTATGACCGGTGGAGCTAATAATGCTGCATTGATATTTAGACTTGAATCAAACACTCAAAAACCTGATCAAATTGCGGCAACTTGAATGGCTGTCACTGCCAATCAATAGCATGACATGTGGAGGAAACATCAATGAGATATCTGCTGGCTGTGATGGGAGGTACTCGCCATTAAATAATTGGGTGTGAAAGCACATCAGTGCTCGAGTCAATAACACATGAAACCCCCCCACCCCCAACTATCTACCTACCCCCACACACCTGTTCATGACTGTACGTATAGCTTCATCATGCGTCCATGTCACACTTCACTTAATCAGCGATTAAAAATTAACTCGGTAGGACGAGATGGACATGTGAATGTTAACCTTGTAGCGCCTTGAACATGGCAGCTTGAGTTGTGTACAATCCCCAGGGAGTTGAGAAGGAAAATGAGGGCACACTGATCCATTACCCGCGGTAATATTGTAGCGCTTTGAGCTTGTTTTGAGGATTTTCATCATCAGCATCAGTTCACGTATATACCTGTTCAGTAATTACATCAATATTTCATACCATATTAATCCTCATGTCCGTCGCTTATTGACATTATCTGCATACTCAGCCAGACTGTACACACTATTAAATATAGTTTTCATACAGTAAATAATCCATAATTTCAATGAATTACTCTTGATGTCAACTTGTAGTATTTACTCGGTGTTGGAATATCTAGTTGGATGCCTCTACAAGTATGCATCTTTTATGGACAGTTACCTAAAATCATGATTCTCATATTTTTAAATACAAAAGAAATATCATTGCGCATAAAGATTCAAATTATTTTTATCTGATAAATTTGTCATTATTATTATTATTCTGTATTTCACTGTGGCAAATTTTTTAGTTCCTATTGAACCCTTGTGAATTGAATTTATTCACATGGGTTCAATACGACCTGAGAAAACCGAGATACAGGAATCACAAATGCATCATATCATATTGTCAACTTAATTTACTGCTGGCCAAGCAAACAATATAGAATTTTGCCTAGATTTATTCCTATCAAGAAATTTACAATCATGACTATTTGGTCTGTCAGTACCAGCCGATTCGATTCGTTGGTTGGTTGATTTGGGTTTTAAAGATACTTTCAAAACTTTTTCTCACTCACATCATTTTTGTTTAGTTCTAGCTCACTTGGAGGTATATCATACCGCAGATAGAACATGAATACCCCACTCAGACACAGTATACGGACTCCGAGCCGACCAGTCCTTGCTTTACCCCTTAAATGCTGAGCGCAAGCAGGGGAACAACAAGTACCATCTTTTAATGTATTTTGGTATGACGCGACCAGGGATCGAACCCGCAACCTTCCGCACTCCGGGCCAACGCTCTAACCATTATGCCACGGAGCCGGCAGAAACAGCTGAGCTCATAGGTTTACTGCAACATTCAGCACTACAGATGTTGCTGGTTTCCTCCAGCCCTAAACTGCCAAGACGTGATGTAAGTGAAAGAATCTTGAAAGCTGCTATAAACCCCAATTAAAAAAAGGAAATAAATTTTTAAAATCTTCATGTTGAAAGTACTGTACATCGAGATAAGATATGACAGCCAAGAAATAGTCCTAAAAAGCATATTCTTCCAGGATTAGTTTCATCGCCTTATATTTAAACAAATTCTGCTTATGTCCTACATGGGTGGCATCTAAAGAGAGAATTCAGGTTATGTGGCGTATTTTTTTCATACGATACATACATTAGCCAGCGTATATCATTGAAAAATAACTACACATAATTTAAATTCTCCCGTCAATGGTAAGGTAAAATATATACCACAGCAGCAGTGGAACTCTATACTTCCCCAATGCACTAAAAAAAAACATCTTCAAGCACATGTAGACATCATCCACGCCGTAAATCCCCACACCTATGTTCCATTACATATCATGAAAAAGTAATCACGGGCACGTGGCATACAAATTACTATATACACGGTAATAAGCATATACATTTGTAACCAGGCTGCATTCTGTTACAAGCCCTGTATAATATATATGAATGCTCGGTCAACCAACGGAATAAGCCTTACAGGTGAATTTTACTTGTCGAACAGACCCAGACCAAAACAAGTTTCGATTGCCAGGTAAAAAGTGCAAATAATTGCCATGCTATTCATTTCCTTCAAACAGACACATTGTTCACTAATTCACATGCTGCACTGCAATTTTTTGTATTGTATAACATTACAGGTTTGTATTGAAAGTTCTCGAAAGAGTTTATCTATTGAAATATGATCCGGTCGACTATGAAAAGATTTAATTTGTCTAAACTTGCTTTATTAAATTCAATCTTTCTTAGGCATCAGCAAACTTGGATCACATGTTCACAACACAGACTTGAATTACCAATACTTAACAAAGCGGACATTTTGTTAATTCTGCCCATTCAGGTACAGTGTCCCTAGACTTGCAAGTCCACTTGTCAGAAATACAAGTATGAATAGCACTCATATGAAGAGACAATTTTCTACAATATTACTTCAGAAATGGTTCCACTCAAGACTGACTGGTGATGCACTCGAGACTAGTGATGCACTCAAACAAGTGACAATTTTCTACAGAATTAGTTCAGAAAGTGTTTCACCCAAAATTGGTGCCACCGTCATGTGTCAATATCCGACGGTAAACCCAGATCGCAATTTAGAGAGAGTAATCTTGTTAGTATTTCTGAACATAAGTAGATTGATATTGACATTGGAATGAATATAATAAATCTGTTTAATACACATTTTATTATTACTGGTAATGTTGAAACTTATATAGGTTGACATTCATTCAATACATTTTGTATATTTTGTCATGAAGATAATTAGGACATGCAAACTCACATAATTTGATTTAAAACTCCAATCCATTAATAACCATTTTATTTGCACATTCATAATTTTAATACATCACTATTAATCTTTCATGTTTGTATTTTCAAAATAATTTTCAAGAAAGTCAACTATAAAAAAAAATAATATATATTATATATTTTCTGTATGAAATCGAACATCTAGCATTATGCTACATGCACAAAGCGCAGAATGAATCATAATCACAGCAATTAATATTTCAAACACAAGGCAAAGCATGAACTTAATCCTCCTGCCCCCCATCTCTGACCAGCAAGAAATTACCACTGCCAGTCAACAAAAGTACTTTCATGTCAACTCACATGATCACATCTACTCTGGCTCAAACCCATTGAGTGATCATCTCTTGGAAGGAAGTGGACAACAAATAAGATGCTCAATACCTAAGAAACCCACTATTTCCCGTGTCCTACTTGATTACAAACCCACTATTTATCATGGCCTACTCTTTTCCAAGTCACTATTCTCTCAAATGCTGTGTTGGAACACCCTATTTTATCACTGCAGAACAAAAGCCAATTCTTTAAGAAAGAAAACCACACCTCAATATAACAGATTTTATAATATTTAGCATTTGCTTAAATACATTTTGTACACTGTTCTTGCCTTCTAGGTATATTGCAGCATAAATGTCACGTCAATAAGAAAGAACTGTGCGCCTTTTATATCGCATTTCAATAAAGTATTTTCTTAAATACATTTAGCATGCTGGCCTTGCCTTCAAGGTATATTGCTGCACAGACGAGAACAAGCAAATATTTTAACTTCCTGTAGCAAATTACTGGTTCAGCAGACCTATTTGTTCATCTGTCCATCCAGCTTCCTCTGAGATAGCTAATCTGAGAATATTGTAGCCCTGGGAAGCAAGAAGACGTTAATAATTCAGGCTCAATGTGCTCTGAGAGTCCGATTTGTTCTGCTGTACTTTTCGGCTGAAGACAAATGATGAGCTCTGTTCTATTTCAAAGGCGTGAAGCATGACAACCCAGCTATTGAACTTCGTAAATTAAGTTCAAACGTCTTACTTACATACATAATCCATCCAGAAGTTTAATGAACTGTTAGTGTTACAAAAGTCATGACAATTGAAGTCTAAACATTGAATTTTCTGTATTTCTCTGAATTTTCTGTTTATTTGTTTATATGACATATTTATTATACGAAAACATGTAAAAAAATATATTCATGATTTGTAGAATTCGCGTTGTCCAATTCTTTTTAAATTTACCACAAAAAAATTAACGTCATTTAATGAGTTCACAAACCTCAGTTCGTACTCACAGGCTAATCTGTTAAAATCGCATATGTGGTGAACACAGAAGTGTTAAACTTGTGATTAGTCATGCCTGTTAATAGATTGGTAATACTGTCTCCAGTGATTAGATCAGTGCCAATCGGAAGTAAAAAGCGTAAGTGGCAATTGGAAAAATAACAAAACACGGGGCCTACGTATGTGCTTGTATAGTAACTTGTGATATCATTTTCACTGCTCACGATGAGATACTGGTATTGGGTATAAAGATAATCTATATGTTATAATGACCCCAAAGTTAATAGTGTTGTTACGTAACTATAATCCAATCAAACTGAACAAGGTACTGTCATCTAATTAATGGCATAGATGCTCTGTCTGCCTTCAGCCTGAACGTGTTTTGATAACTATCAACAAGTCTCGTCCTGGGTAGAGAGTGGGCCCTCGTTCTATAATATGGTCAACTAGTATATTATTCGTGTGTTTCTTAAATTCACGATCAAATACAAATAGTGAATTTCGTGAAAATTAGAGACACGCGAATTATACCCGTTTTACAGTATGTTTAAATGTTCATGAGTACTTCTGGACGTTTGTTTAATATA
Organism: Lepetodrilus schrolli; assembly: GCA_032361225.1. NCBI lineage: Eukaryota > Metazoa > Mollusca > Gastropoda > Lepetellida > Lepetodrilidae > Lepetodrilus > Lepetodrilus schrolli. Next base: position 7,841 of record JAUTBT010001503.1, on the reverse strand, counting down.
AAACCATTCATTCATTGCCCATATGGTTATATAATATTCTATACCATATAGTACAAGTTACAGTTTTCCTGTTTCATTATAACAGCATACAGGTAGCCCCTTGAAGCAATTCCATTTACCAAGCTTCTTCAAATGTCAACATGGCTAGGCGAAAATAATATCATAAACACAATCTATGTCTTCTAGCATCGCCCCCTTTCAAGAAGGTCTTCAAATAAATGAAATGGAGACAGACAATTTGGGCCAGACAGATTAAAAGGGGTGCCACAAAGAGCTCTGGTCTCCATTCACACCAGAAGCAAGGCAGAGTGATCAGATGGACATCTGGGGGTCCCTGGCACAGACTCTCTGGCAGAAGATCATGATTTAAAGGGGCCCATGATGTCTGCTGATCTAAAGCAGTTGTGTCTGCATGGTCAATGGGTGGTCAGAGAGGGAGGTGATGACCTTGAGACTGCCTTTGCCATGTCTGGTCAGTTTATCTCGCCATATGGCGGTCATCAATCGTCCGAACCGTCCCGTTTCACCATTCTGCTGGTCCAAGTCCATCAATTACTCATCTCTAATATTAACTTCCATATCAACAAAGGGTGCGATGAACGTAGATTGTTTCGTCCAACCCGTTTTTTTTAATGCTTGGCTGCAGATACGGTATGATTAGCACGAGCATGCTAAGTGATGTGCTGTGGCAAGGCATTAACAGAACAGACCCTCGAGGATTCTTCCATATGTTGGCATGTCCAAATTACATGTTAAGTATTACTGCAGCCATTGTAGACATGGTGAAGCACAATGTGTAAGCATCATGCTTGGTGAAGGCAAATAGTGCACTGTGGACTAAGGGGACTGAATTTCCACCCACCCTCGCAGACTACAGCCTCTTGTCATCAGCATTATCCAGGTATTTTTCGTTCAAAAACAGCCGAGTGGTAGATATAGCATGAGGATGCCCCTTGTGTTGTTTTCCTTTTATACAAAGAACACAATGTAACATTGTTTAATAAAAATACAATTGTCATTATTTTACCTTCCTTCATATAACAAATAAGGGCATTGTCTTTTTATCCTTGAAAAGTTTAACATAGAACATGAACATCTGTGCTATTTAATCCAATCACGGTGGAGAATGCACAGCCTTGCAATGGCCGTGACTTGCTTGACAAAATCGTGCTACCATAGTTTATTTTTAAATGAAAAAAAAAATGAAGCTATTTAAACTCTGCAGGCAAAGAAAAGACATTTGATTTAGACATATTTTGATTCAAAAGAAAATGAATGAGGATTGGTAATCAAGTTGTAAAGCTTATTTTTATACCACTCCTCGGCGAATGATACATATAATACAGAATACATTTGCAAGGTAACATTGAAATAAAACTAAATTATATGTTGGTACATACATATATTTCCATTACGTTTAGGGACCAACCAGAAACTTTTGATGACACATTAATTAATGTAACACACTGAATTACAAGGCACTAAAATATGTTCAGAGCGTAAATCTACGACATTGTCCAAGTTAGAAACAAGAATAATCCCCATTTCCAGAATCCAGTGTTAGGAAAATATTCATATCAAATGATAATTATCGAGTGTGTTAACATCCACCTGGTAACAGCATAGTATACCACATAATATATAAATATCTGTGTAAAATGATCTCCGAGTAAACAAATATTTTGTACAAGATCTACTTAACTGTTAAGAGTCTACCATATGGCATTTCCACCTTATGCTAATCAATGTTGTTTAAATATTCTCAGCATGTTGTCAACAGTGGAAATGTACTGAATCAATCAATCAATGTCATATATAACACACACAGGTGAAATATATGCATGTTGGTTGGGAAACTGCCATTTGGCAACCAGCTACTTCGGTAAAGTTGATAAATAAATCTACCCAATATGATATTCTGATATTATTATATTATCATACATGTTTACTGGCAATATCCAATTACATTTATTTGATACAATCAATGTTATTTGTGAAATATGCAGCCACGAACCGCAAGTTATCTTTTATAAATTAATATCAATTTAATACTAGAATATTAAATTAATATCAATTTAATACTAGAATATTAAATTAATATCAATTTAATACTAGAATATTTTTAACTGAATATAAAAAAATCTTAGTGTTTAGTATTGTGGATTGAAACAATGAGAAAGTCCTTGTTATTGACTTAGTTTTTATTGACTTAGTTATTAAATGATGATAGTGATACTTTGCAGTGTAGATTTGTGTATGCTCTCAAGCATGGATTCAAGGCATATAAATTATTATTATTATTATTATTTCTGTGGTAATCAACAATTTCTGTAGAGTGACAATGCAGATATCATTCTTGCTCTGTCAGTACCAGCCAGTGCTCGCAGGCTTACTGCACTATTCAGCACTACGGATGTTGCAGGTTTCCTCCTGGCCTAACACTGACAAGCCGTGATATAAGTGAAAGAGTCTTGAAAGCGGCTCTAAACCCCAATTTAAAAAAAAAAAAATCAACTATTTGGCAAAAACTCATTTCAAAGCAATTATCAACAGAATAAAAATAAAAAAATTGAAAATGTAAATTCTTGCAAATATTGCAAATATATGAGAAATAATAAAACTGATATAAGCCAAACTATATTTGCCCCACCCTCCACATTTTGTTCATATTCATTTCAGGCTAAAAGACACTACAAATCTGAATGCACTGACCACAAACTTACACATTTGAACAAAAATGAATTATTATACTGTATTTGCTTATGAACATTTATACATCCATTGAAATAGAAAACGTACAGAGGTAACATGCACAATGAATTTATGAGTACATGTATTAAGCCCAACTAAACAAAGACGGAAATCAATAGACCACGATAAGACCATTAAACCATAACTGTAGTGGTAGGATCTCACTAAAAGCTGATGTGGAAGTCTAATGTACTTTCAATCTAGTGTTACCTATACCAGTATTTATCACATAACATAGCAGTTTTGGAGTGCAATAATACCATGCTATAAATATATATATTTTCACTAGTGCAATAACACAATAGATTTTTATAATTGTATTCATATAATAATAATGTGTGTATATATTGCGCCATATCCACATATATATCGTGCTCATAGCGCTACATTATTACCCCGGTCAATGGATCTGTGTACACTCAAATTCTAATATGTGATATCAAAGTCCTTTTGGATCTCTTTTAGAGCTTCTTCTTGTGACATAATTTGTCAAATATAAAGTTAAAAGAGTTCTTCATTAATATATGTAAACACATTTATTAATATTTACACAATTACATGGAACTATATTTTGTCTGCGTGCTTTAACCCAGTTCCCAAGACTGAAAATTGATATTACAATAGTTTCTACAGTTATGTGATAAATAGAATCTCACATTCGTGTTCATATATTACTGAATTCACTAAACCCGTTGGCAAAAATGATATTATGCTCGGCAGAGCCTCACATTATATCAGTTTTTCCAACTCATTTAATAAATTCAGTATTATATGACCACTCCTGTGAGATCCTCTATACACAGTGTGTAGATCTTTATGAGCTTTGTATACACACCTTGCATCTTCACAAGGATATGATTACATTTGACATGACTTTAACTATGCAATATCCCGAGAGAATGTGGTCCCTGTAGTTTATTCAGTTCATAAAGCTTTATAAGCAATAACCATTTTCTAGGAAGTTTGGGTAAATGTATTATTTCATATTAATAAAATAACAGCTAAATATCAAGGACAGCTTCAAATTACTTGGCAATTAAAGATATCATCTTCAAAAGGATGTGTGTATGTGTGTGTAAGATAGATAGAGAGAAAAAGATATACGAGTGGGAGAAGAGAGAGACATAAGAGAGAGTGAGAGAAGAGAGAGAACAAATTCTAAGTATAGGTTATGAAAGACAGGGCTCAATTTAGCAACTAAATTGGGGGCCATGACAACCTAATTTTGCATTTGGTTACCAGTATTTCACTTATTTTAAGTGTTTCTGGATTTGCAGGAGCCAAATGGCTCCTTAGAATATTTTGTATCTTTGAGGCCTGAGAGATGTTGTATTTTAGGGATCAATGATCAGAGACCTGTCCAAACAATGACTGATTGACCAATGGGAGGACGCCAAGAGGCAGGTTTGCAAACTATCATACCCTCTTCGACATGTTCAATACAATGGACTATTCATCAGAATGCTATTCTTTACGCGACTATCTATTGGCCCTGCTATGCGAGACATTCACATCTCAGGCACGTATGACTGAAACAATGCAGAACGGCTTCTTAATCCACCAGACGGATACCTTTGAAGATGAATCTAAACAAACATGGCCGCCAGATGCAGTTTCCTCCATGGTGAACAAGCATACAAATACAAGGATCTGGTCCCGTTAAGAGGAAGATTCGGCCCTGATACATAACCAACATGGTCCCACATGTCTTTTCTAGGATCTATACCCCCGGAATGACCCTCATCCATACAAACAATGCTTGTATCATGTGTGTGTAGATGACAAAGTCCAGAAGCATTAACTGGAACTTCAAGACTGACCCCTCAATGCATGGCCAAGGTGAATATACTGTATATCTCTTCCCTATGACAATCCCCATGTGTAAACAACAAAGTTTTAAAATGTTCCTCCTACACGCCCCCGAAGGCCAGTTTCGTAAAGCCAATCCTAGCAGTGTAATTCCCACAAGTCAGTGTTAACCTATCAGTCTTTCAACAGTGCTTCGTTAAACTGTTCCTCTTTGTCCTCTGCTTGTCTGTTAGTAGTACAGCTTAAAGTACAAACTCTTCCGTACTACGAGGAATCTTGCGGTATCATCTTGCTTGATAATAGTTGGATAATATCATGGGTTTATACCCGAGACATTGAATAAGCCACCTTCCTCGCTGTGGGAAGAGACATGCTGTTGAAGTTTACTCCAAGTCAGCTGTGGGTTGACAACAGTCTATAATCTGGTGTTATTTAGCCTTCACTTCTTATCTAGATGTCAGAGGATGGCTTATCTGCGTAGATGGGTACAGCACATTCTATGACATGTACCAGTGGTTATAGCTGTCACTTTTATGATGCTTTTATGAATTATATATACACCAAACATACTTTAATTACCCTAAGTGCCTTTTAAAGTTTGCTTTAGTAAACATCACAAATGATAAATGAATTCATAGAAATAAAAAACACGGAATCAGGTTACAACATATTGGTTTTAAGAAATAAAATAGCTCTGCAGGCCTTTATTATTGTATGTCTAAAATTTAGGTTAATGTTTTCCCACGTTTCTAGTACCGTAACATAATTAAACATCAGAAATGTGTGTAATGCATTGTTAAGTGTTAAGGTGAGATGAAAAGCAGATTTCTGGAGCAGTAGTCTGACTATAACTAACTACAAATACGTCGCTTGTAAGTCGATAGTAATGCACTGTAATGTATCATTTGAGCTACAATGTGTGTTCATTTCTACTAGATTTTCAAAGTCAAATACAAACAGACTTCAACATACAGGTATACTGTGGAACTTAATAAAATATGCATAGATGTACTTAATGTCAGTGATGTACCTTGGAGTTATTTTGCACAGATTGTAGGCGGCAGTCATTGCAGTTTCATGATATCAAGTCATGATTTGTAGGCGAATCCCAGAGTTGGAAGGGTGGTTTATACAATGTCTCATATCTATACCCACGTTATTCTCCAACTAAAAACCAGCAAGATGATACCACAAGATTACTCATACAACACAAAAGGGTCGTACCTGCAGACCTGGCATAAATCCAGGTGTACGCCACTTCCTGCTATAGTAAAAGCATGGACTGATTTAGGCCAGGACTACAGGTACTGCTGGAGACTTGGCAAGAGACATGCCTACCGTCCAGCATCCACATGAAGACAATGTACAGCGGGATCGTAGGTAATCGTGCACAAAGGTAAAGGGATAGTCCCTTTGTGAAATCATGTATCTGTGCAATGTGTACTGCAACTCTTAGCACGCTTAGACATCGGGTCTGCAAACATCGATTCATCTAAAGCAACATACCTGCATTTTTTCGAAGTCGAGACATGGGCGCTGAATCACAGTTTTTGGATCCAAGTCAGATGGAAACTCAGAGGTAGACAATTGCCGGTGTCGTTTCCGAGGTGATATGGCGGCCACGACTGCTTTCGAACTCATGTTGGCAAGAAAGAACTTTGCCGGGGGCGGGGAAGAGTGCAGTTTTTGAATACCACGTGGTGGGGAAGAACGGAACACGACTGGGTGAGGTCGGAGAAGTTCCCGGACCTCCTCGTCCGAAGATCCGGCAGAGTCGCCGACACTTCCGCGATTGACTTGCGACCACTTCCTCTTCTCAGCTACGACAGTCTCACGGTTATTAATCTCCACGAGCTCCTCCTCTGAGCTGTGTCTCTCGTAATCCCACACGTGGCTGTCCAAGTCCGGGGCGTAGCTGATGGAGTCCAAGCTGTTGACCGTCAGCTCGTGAGTCCTCATGTTCTCCATGTCCACGAAACCCACAGACCCTGGACTCGGTGGGTGGTTCACTGGAGACGCCGAACCGTAGCTGGACGTGTCATGGTGGGGCCGACAGTCATCTTCATCCAAGTCTGAAAACACAAACAATATGACATTAGACTAGTTGAAATATAAACTATATTGATTGGTATTATGTTTATATGAAAGGAGCCGCTGACATTCTTTACTTCTTCTCCAGGAATCTAGACTTGCTTATCTGGTCTAGAGTGGTATTTTGAATAGGAGTATTTGAGTGAGAATAAGGTGTGACACAGACTAATATGACATATAAATGATATGATATGATATGATATGATATATAAATATTTGTATAGTGCAAAAACACCAGCACATGCACTGTGTGAGTCTGAGTAAAGAGGAAAATTGTCAGAAAGCAGGAGCAAAAACAGTCTAGTTCTCAAATGCCAGTTTGAAACAATGTTTTAAGTCTGGTTCAAAAAGCATTAGTTGAACAAAGTTCCAACGGGAGATTGTTCCAAATTCGGGGAAACATATAGCAGAGTGCAAGGAAGAACATGGCATGGTTTCTGCAGAATTAAAGTTTCATGACCATCATGATTGACACACAAATGTCATCCTAGAATCCAACCACCCTCCCTCTGCAAGGAAGTATACCACATAGTTTTTGTAGAATCCACAACATTTAAAAAATGAACATTCCAAGCATGCTCCAAACCACTATCTGATGGATTATACTCCGGTGCTAGTTTAGTTGCCTTCATAGTGTTAGTGTTAGTGTTAGTGTTAATGTTAGTGTTAGTGTTAGTGTTAGTGTTAGTGTTAATGTTAATGTTAATGAATACACAGTGTATAAAACCAAACATGTACACCAAGCAATATCCCAGCAACCACCGGGTGATGGCTATGATAAATATTTCACAAGTCTTCAGAATCAGCAAAGGTTAGCTGGTTATGCTTGGTACAAATTGCAATTGTACCAGCAAAGTAGGATTGTGACCAGTATATAAAACAGATATGGTGGTTAATAATTCTTTGATCGAAAAGAAAATATCGAGAACATTTTGGACAAAGCAATGACTATTATGTCAAATGTAATTATCATCATGAACTTTCAAAATTAACAAAGATGATTTACGTGAGTGAGTGAGTGATTATGGAATATTTCACACATTTGCGACGATTAAATATTTACGTATTTTACTATATGGGTTTTTAAAATGAAGCATGAAAAAAAGTATTTATAATTATGCAAATGATGTAATAGCAAGATGAATAGTAAAATTATGTATATGATTTAATAGCTTGATGTAGTTGATAAG
>JAUTBT010001502.1:0-10610 GCA_032361225.1 Lepetodrilus schrolli | reverse complement strand
TGCAGTTATCATCCTTGGTCTTGTCAGTACCAGCCGATGCTCGCAGGTTTACTGCAACATTCAGCGGTACGGATGTTTCGGGTTTCCTCCTGCCCTAAACTGACAAGTTGTGATATAAGTGAAATAATCTTGATAGCGACTTAAAACCCCAATAAAAAAAAAATTACAAAATAAAAAATGGTATACAATATGACAACTTTCAAGTCAACTATCGATACATTTCCAGGTCAAGGCATCCGCCTGCCCCCGCTACTCGCCAATAACTCTTGTTTCAAGAACAAACAGAAAATGCAGGAACTGTTAGACGACATAGACAATCTGATGCCAGACGAGGAAGGCGAAATCCCCGAGGAACGAGATATGGAACCCAATGATATAGTAGACAAGATGTCCGTAAGCAACGATTCCATTACACAGTATATCTAACTGAACATGTGCCATACAGTGGTTTTAGTAGAACGTATACAAGGAAGTTCAATGTTAAATTTAAGTTTTCTATACATCGAATTTCTAAACTAAGAAGAAATGTTTACATGGCTCATTTAGAGAACGAAACATAGAATGGAGTTTTAGATTATTTATAGATATACCGGGTATACTTAAAAGCATATAATCACGGCTTGTCGACATATGTCATGGTCAAACGTATTTACACAAGCATATTGGGCCACATGTTACACTTTAATATACAATTATTATATATAAAACAAAATATAGTGTTAGAATAGGCCAGTAAATGTTATTCCTTCTTTGTCCTTATATTGTCTGAATGTACTAGAATTAGCTTTTGTTATTCGGTAACATTACGAGATTTTTACTGGGATGTATACTATCGAAAGATCATATTGTCTGTCTCTATCTTTCCAAAGGATTCTACGTTAAGGTGTTTTGCCCCAATGCTGGACAACCGTACCAAGTCCAACATGTGTCGCACATTTGCCAGGAAATCTGTCAGTGAATTCAAGAAGCTAATGAACGTGGGTATGGACTGTGTGGATGCACTCATAGACGGGGGCATGGACAACAACAACGATATCGACGATGAAGTAAGGTTCCTCTTGTCTGGCTTACACATAACGAATACCAAATGATAAAGGCTCCCCTTTTCTGGCTTACACATAACGAATACAAAATGATAAAGGCTCCTCTTGTCTGGCTTACACATAACGAATACAAAATGATAAAGGCTCCTCTTGTCTGGCTTACACATAACGAATACAACATGATAACGGCTCCCCTTGTCTGGCTTACACATAACGAATACCAAATGATAAAGGCTCCTCTTGCTTGGCTTACACATAACGAATACCAAATGATAAAGGCTCCCCTTGCCTGGCTTACGCGTAACGAATACCAAACACTCCTCTTGCATAGCCTATATTTTACGAATAATAGACGATGAAGGAGTTCGTGTCCTCTGGAATATCTTGAATTTTGCGAATAATAACATCGATGTAATGCATATTGTATTAATGCATCCCCTTCCCACCTCCCCCAAACAAAGCAATTATTTCAGTACCCTCTATTCCATTTGTTCAGGTTTACGTGAAAGTCTAAAGTGCTATTATACGCTGTATGTGGAAAGCCAATACATTCATAGATTATGTCACGCAAATACCTATACATGTAATAACAAATGAAAGTCTTATAATAGTATCTATGTATTAATCCGAATCTGCGGCTACGTTACTATTCTTTCGTTTATTATATCTATATACTACTAAATACTAGTATCTAGTATACTGTCAATGTTGTGTTTTTGTTATTGTGATAATACCTAACAGTGTCTACATTGATATTCGTTCATTTCGTATATCCATCGATCTAGTATAGCATCCATAATTTGTTTGGTTCTTTTGTTGTTGTGATTATGCCAAATTGGCTACATTGCTATTCGTTCATTTCGTATCTCTTTCGATCTGGTATACTATTGGCGTATTTTAACTGTTGTGATAATACGAAACTGTGACTACAGTTCTTTTTGTTCATGTGGTTCAACAGGATGATCTGGATCTACCTCACCAGCTGGTGCTGATGAATTATATGAAGAAACGCCCGTTGGGCCAGTGGACCAAGAGTGACATTAATATAGCCAGTAGGATTGCACCGGATATATTCGACGAGGATGTCATAGACAGTATCGATGATGACGTATTTGAAGATAGGTTGGTGCTAGATTCCGAGAAACTAGTTTACATTCCGCTACATTCTGCCTGGAACATATAGTAGTCTGAGAGCCATATTCTGTAGGAACTCACAATACAAGTTTACCCTATATACGACCCGGTTCGTTTCCTTTCTTGGTATTTTATGATTCCTTTCTCAGGATGAATTTCTGGTGCAGTGTCCGGATTTGCAAGCAGTAGTCATATGTACATTACAAAATACCAAGAAACTAAACGTGCAAAAATGACCATTTACTCTTGTGTTAATCCATGCAAATAAAGTGGCAAATTACTAGGAAAATAGTTATAAGCAACATCCTATTTGGGAAATACTCCGTTTAATATATGCTTGTTCGAATGTCAAGTTGTTTTCTTCTGCAGTTTACAGGATCTTGGCCGCCTGGTCATGCGCAGACAAAGCAATCCTGGCATGAAGCTCGCGATGAGGGAGAGGCTACTGAGGTGGCGTGCACCACAAGATCTGACGTCACAGGATATTTCAAACATGGGAGCAGGGTTAGCTGCCCTTGATCCTGATGATTTGGATGTCATTAACCCAACAACAGTATGTAGAACCAGAAAATAAAGCAATTTACAATTACAATCGTCAAAGTTGCCGATACGTGTATCAATAATGTTTGTGTAGGCCTACAATTAGTTTAAAGTTCAAAATCAGTTATCTTATATTTATTTTATTTCATGTAATGTGCAGATTAATATATCGCAAATATCCAGAATAATTGCTCAACTACGCTTTTGGGAAATGAGTTGGAAAAGATATCCATGAACTTCACTAAAGAAGTAAGTTTTTAGGTTGATCTAGAATGAGCACCGTTCATCTATTTCACGGATGTTTTGTGGGAGATCGTTCTTGCATATTTACCATACTGGTTAATGTTCAGATTGCAGGTGCTAACCTGTCCACCATCTTCTTCGACCTTGATGACGAAGATCCACGATACCTAATTCTGGCTAGACTTATGAGAAAAAGTCTGCAACAGCTGCCGTCAGATCTGACCAGACACGACCTACAGAGGTCGGTAATACTCCCTAAGACGTATTTCGTAAAACACACACACACACACACACACACACGTGCGCACGCACACCTTACACACTCCTCTGACACACAAACAAACACACAAACACACACGCGCGCGCGCACGCACACCTTACACAAAAATACACACTCCTCTGACACACAAACACACACACACAAACACAGACACACACACACACACACACACATACACACACACACACACACCTCACACACACCTCTGTCACGTAGACACAGACACACATACCTCGCACACACAAACACACACAGTAATGTAAACCGAAATACGTCAATCTAGCAATAGGACAGAAAGTTGTTGAGAATGTGTATGTTTGTGTCTATTACTAGTATCTAGATCATGTTATTTCGTATTTTTAGACTCATACCCTTTCTGAAGAATGACATGGATTTCCTACGTCGCTTGGGGTCAGATGCTGTAATTGAAACCTTGCCTGACCTTATTTCTATGGACTTAGACGAGGATGAGGTACGTTATAGCTATTCTAGTCTGTGAGTATAACTGCTAATTTTAACATTTCTGTGGGGAAAAAAGTATTGGAAAAATTCTTCTTTTTGTGTGAATCAGTACACGCCCATAATGTCTCCCAAAAAAAATCCCCATGTGTGGGGCTTGGGCAAAGGTTTTCTCGGCACTTTGAAATTTGGTCTCACAATGGCCATTATATAGGCATATTTTAATATGAGGTAGGGATAACAAATTCAAGTTTTTAACTCTTCTAACTGTTCCATAAAAATGAAAACTGGCATGAACCTAGAAATGTGATTACGCTTTCCGTATATCCATCGACAAATTTAGTTTGATGATGTCATCATCGTGAAATTCAAGATGGCTCCCATTTTGGCGGAGGAAACGAATATATTAGTCCATACTGACATACATCACACCCAGAACCTGCATGAGTGGTAATCAATGGCCACGCACAACGGGAATCCTCCTTACTCTTTAGATTTCCAATCGACCACGACCAATCGTTGTTTCATGCAATTTCCCGGTATCTCATGACAGGCTCGCTGTCTGTGCAAGAAGATCCGTGAGTCCAGCGACTGGGACGACAAAGTGGACATCACTCAGGCTAAGCTGCAACGCCTGGGGTCAATCATTGCCGGATGTGGTCAAGACTTCCTCGACGACCTTTCTTCCGAGTCCGTGCAAGGAGCCCTCGGGGTCATAAAGGATTTGGATTTTGATGACTCCGAGGTACGATATCCCAGTGTCAATATGCACATTGATATTTTAATAGGGTAATAATGGTGTGCTTTCAGCATGCTTATAGGGCATATTATATTATATACTATTGTGTAACATTATTATTATTATTATGTAATTTAAAGCCATTGTTTGTTTTCTTTATTAGGCCGTATTTTATAAATGCTTTACCATTTTCAAACAACATATTAAAAGTGGCATATCTTTGCCATTTGTTACTGCACACAATTCGTTTATGTACTGTATATGTAATTCAAGGGTGTATCCGATACTGGAATTGCAGAATGTACATATCACGACCGGTTTATCTTGAGGCAATGTTCTATTACATCCCTATACTCAGTCTAGATTAATATTGTTAAAATACTAGTACTACTAATTTGCAATAGCTACCGTTGCTTTCAATAAAAGCGTTCGTTTACGGTATTGATTACCAGGCATATTATTAATATTGATGTACTCCTGTTCCAGGCCGAATCGTTGATCGAGAAGCTGAATTTGGGCGAGGTTAGTATATGTCGACACGTTACTAATTATGTTCATTTTAACTACGAGAGTATGGGTGAATGATATCCGCAGCTACGTTAACCTTCCCCCTGCTGGATTAGGCACAGGTACAGCCCTTAGGGCATCTCCGGTTGCCTTCAGCATGATGAGGGTTAAACAGCAATTCGCTCACCCTTTAGTGTGGATTTCCCAGTGAGAAATGTATTATTCTCCTGGGGCATGATCGTTTCTCGAAGTTCCCATATCCACTACGATCGACGTACATAATATATCGCTACGAGAACACTGTGGTTTCGTAGTAGATAAGCGAGATTCGTGAAACCATTCCCCGAGGCGTTATCGTTTCTCGAAGCTCCCATATCCACTACGATCGCCGTACATAAGATATCGCTACGAGAACGCTGTGGTGTCGTAGTAGATAAGCGAGCTTCATGAAACCATTCACCGGGGCATTATCGTTTCTCGAAGCTGCCATATCCACTACGATCGCCGTACATAAGATATCGCTACGAGAACGCTGTGGTGTCGTTCATGAAACCATTCCCTGGGGCATTATCGTTTCTCGAAACTCTCATATCCACTACGATCGCCGTACATAAGATATCGCTACGAGAACACTGTGGTCTCGTATTAGATAAGCGAGCTTCATGAAACCATTCCCTGGGGCATGATCGTTTCTCGAAACTCTCATATCCGCAGACACCATAGCGCTCTCGTAAGTTCCCGTTCGTCATGAATAAGAGATCGCTACGAGAGGGCTATGGCCGCGTTATAGTAGAGAAGCTTCGTGAACCGATGCCCTGGGCCATGATCGTTTCTTAACTTGCAATATCTACTATGAGTGTATAGCTCTATGGTAAGGGCCTGTTCCCCATGTATAGGAGATCGCTACGAGAGGACTTTGGTATCATTGTGTAGATACGAGACGTTCGAGAACGTGAACCCGGAAATAATTGTGACAGTTCGTTGGAATGCTCAGATTGTCTAATATACATGTGTGTATTCAATGACATGTTCTGTGTAGATGAAACACATGACGGCTGCTCGTTTACGTGGTATTGGGAAACTGGCAAAAGGTCTCCAGTCGGATGAAATCGACGATTTGCCGGACCATGTGCTGAATGATGTTTTGGAAGAGCTCGACGACATTGATATGGATGACTGGAAACGGAAGATGTTCGTATATAATGTATGTGTGGAGAGCAGCTCGAGGTAAACGATATCGGGTCAATACCGGAAGTAGAGTACCAGCCGGCTGATTAAAATTCACCTTCATTTGGATCAACATTAAAAAGAAAGATCTAGATCCTGTTGGCACGCATTATTCAAAATTCTAGGTTTAAACATGGGCTCAAACGACAAATAAGACAAGGAATGGAAAAACACATGTATACTATACTATACTGTACTGTACTGTACTATACTGTACTGTACTGTACTGTACTGTACTGTACTGTACTGTACTATACTATACTATACTATACTATACTATGCTATAATATAATATAATATAATATAATATAACAATACAATATAATACAATGCAATGCAATACAACACTATACAATACAATAACAATACAATACAAAAATACAATACAATGCCAAACTAATATTTATTTAAAGAAACTTGCTCATACCCAACATCCAGTCTTGACCCGGTATCATTTTCGATGGACACGTATGCTAGAAACCTTACGGGAATGACAACAATGTCATACGTTACAGAGAACCGTCTAATAATAATACATATCTGTATTTATTAGATTATTGGTTTATAACCATCAGGATGTAATCGTTTGACTTTGTTAATATTTATTTAATTATTGTAAATCTAGTACTACGGAAATTAAATATCACACTTGTAAATATCCACTTAATGTATAATATATTTTTCCGGAATATTATTAATCTTCAATACTGGTGGAAATAGAGAATATGTATCTATCACATTGACTTACAACGCGACTTCATGATGTCGCTGGCTCATAATACAATTAATTATACGAATAATATGATCAACGTTAATTCAGGTTTTCAGATATAACCTACTGTATTATCAGTAGTAATAATTAACTGTTCTAGTAATATTGAATATATACAGAATTTACAGCGCAATACACGTCAGCAGATATAAGTGTACCTTCATTACAGTCAATGGCGAACAGGAACAGAATTCCAGAGAAACTGCTCCGACTTCCCCATCTATCCAACGCCCTCACTGTCGACGATATCAACAAGATCGACACCGCCGACGTCAACATGCATTTTTCCCACGTTAGGAATATACGATGGCGAAATAGTGTGGTAACTATACATTTGCCTTCTTTTTTTTTACTTAACAAACAATAAATATCGTTTCCAAATTAATGCATAAGCTGGTGTGCTGGAAGTGCTTTGTGGTTGAGGATGGAACGTGTCTATAGACAGATCCTATATAGTATATAGTGTATCGTTCTTTAGAAGCAGCAACCTTGGGCTTTATTGATGATTTGGTAATGGACTCCCCGTCCTCCAACCCTCCCCCCCCCCACCCCAACCCATTCCAACAGTCACAATACAGGTTTCCGTTGTTAATGTGATTTTTGTTGTTGTTGAAAGGTCTGACAATTACACGTATTCTTTAGAAAATTGGTTCGAACATGCAACTAATAATTATGGCTTTTTCATTCACAGGCCTCGGCGATATTGAACAAAATACAGTCTGTAAATCCCCAAATCAACATGGCCGACACGAATTCGTTGGGTAGCCTAGTGACGGGTTTGTCCGAGTTAGATATCGAGACAATGCCGGACGACAAGACGAGTGTCCTCAATCTGGCATCAGCAATGGCAGACTACGATAATGACCTTTCATCTTCACAAGTATGATATAATTATTTTCGCCGATTAATTGTTCCAACTTATAGAGGGTTCGCATTATTAGAGTAATTCCGGTACATGCACCCGAGAGAGAGAGAGAGAGAGAGAGAGAGAGAGAGAGAGAGAGAGAGAGAGAGAGTGTATGTGCGTTCGTTTATGTGTGTTTTGTGTATATGTGTACTTATTTTTATATTGAAATATGAATTAATTTGTGAATGTAGCAGACTTTCAGAATAAAATTCATGTCCTTCTTTCTGTTCGGGCCACACTAATTCAATTTTTAATCTCAGTTTCTTTACTCTAACGTCTCGATGTTACACAGGATGAAGCCATTACCAACAAAATCATAGGCATCTTTGGCTTTGAAACACCCATTGAATTGGACGAGAGCGACATCTTCCAAATAGCGCCATTCCTTCAGTACTTGTAAGTACACAATTTTACTGTCGATGTCCACTACATGTAGATGCAAGAATGTGTTAGTGAAACGTCTCAACATTAATCCTTGTCAAAAACGTTTCGTGACAATGAAGTGCCAATTTTACGAAACGTATTTAACATGACTATTCTTAGTTGTCCGCAGATGATATGTTTATCGCTGTAACGCCTCCTCAAACTCGTGTGTGTGCATATGCAATTTACCTAGCACTTATAGTCTGGTAGGCAAGGTTACAAACGCCTGTTTGGTATCGTTACTAAAACACTATTCAACGCAAGTCACTAAACCTTTGCACAGAGTTATGAAATGCATATACCCTGCCAATTCCAAAATTACAACTTTGTAGATCGCCGAATGAAAATTCTGTCTATTTAACCAATTACTATTTTACTTCGAATATATGTAAATCGCTGTTACATATGATGGAACGGAACCACTCCACATATTTAGCAAAAATATGAATGAAATAGTAAGAGGTTAAATAGACAGAATTTTTAATTAGCGATCAACGAAATTGTAATTTGGGAACTGGTTGGGTACAAGTATTTCCTAACAATGTGCCAAATTTGAGTGACCTGCGTTAAATAGATTTTGAGTAACAGTACCAAACAGGGGTTTGTAACATTACCTGCCCAGTCATACATGTTTTTGTATATCATGTAAACGTTATTCAAATTTGTTAATATAAATTTGGTATAGTTTATATTATTATTGTTATTATAATAATAATTATTAGTAGTATTGTTATTATTATTGTTAGTAGTAATAGTAGTAGTAGTGTAATATAGTAGTAGTAGTAGTAGTAGTAGTAGTAGTAGTAGTAGTAGTAGTAGTAGTAGTAGTAGTAAAAAAAGCATGTCTTCATGTAAACCCTTCCGCCTATTGTATATACATTATATTTGTACCTCACATGCTGGGCTCCCTCCCATCAAGACGTCGGTGAGCATCCGTCTTATAAGTCGTTCCTGAGGGTAACTCAGACGGGAAACCAGTCATGATCTGACAGTCTTAAATGCAGATTTGATCTGTTCCCAGTGCCACTGAACATGAGTACTAGCGGGTAACCTGGTCCAGGCATTTAAATGGATATGTCCTGAACGATCATGTCCTGATATGTCCTGAAGGATCATGTCCTGATATGTCCTGAACGGGCTGTATTCGTGTACTACCCTACTCAGTTTCGATTTATTGGTGAATGTAGGCTAACCGTGGTGGTAATGTATAACGCTGATTTTATTTATAATTATTTTTTTATTTTTTTTAATTTTTAAATTATTATTTTGATAGGCCCCAAGCTCTGTTCAACAAGATCCGGATGTCCGAACCTGCCCAAGAAGCCTTTTTGTCGGCCATGAACCGAGTCAGCAAGTCTAAGATCACCAGGGAACAGGTGGCGTACATGACCGAGCAAGGAGCAAGAATGGTAATACCACAGGGCTATCAGGTTTATTGGTTTCTAGATGTTCATACCAGGTGGAAATGACATACTTATAATACGATAATAAGGATTGTTCGAATTCGATGAAAGCATGTGTAGTGATACAAACATGCATAGTGATATAAATATGCATAGTGGTCAATCGGCTCACGTCGGACTACTTCCACTTTGCTGCAGTATATACCCTCGGCACTCGCAGGAGCAGTAATCTTACCATGATTCCGGAAATATGGTGATTAGTCGTCTTCAGCCTCACCACCCATCGCATAGAGAAGAATGCGCTGAGGGCCTATTTTACACTCTTTATAGAAAACAATTTTTATCATTTGCGCGTGATAAATAACAGTCAGGAATTAATTTCAAAATAATTATATGTAGTTGGAAACCCTAATATAATCGTGATTGTCTTAGTATATTGCCAACCGACTACGGGAAATAGAGTAACTTATATTAATTATAGTTCAACGGGGAAAACTGGGAAAAACTGCAGATATATACTATTATCTTATCAAGACATGCACTAATCTAATCAGTAATTGGAAATATTGATAATAATCGAGCTATGGTATCACGTGACTACCACGTGGCATGTACTCCTAATATGGCAGCGACCGTGAGATTGGTGAGAGGACTGTGAACCAGTCCCGTAGGTTAGCCGAGTGGCATAGTGATACACACGCGTAGTAATACAAATGTTCTATGAAACTCCCCGCTCACCACCACCAGGCCCCCGTTTCACAACGACATCCTAAAGTTCGGAGCGCCTAACTTTATGACCCAGTTTATCACCTCATAAGTTAGATGCCGATTTAAGAAGGTATACGACTTGTGACGGCGTCGTGAAACACTTGTTACGAGGTGACAACACTTAGGACTGTTTTAGGAGCTCCTAAATAGTTAGGAGGCCGTTGT
>JAUTBT010001501.1:0-10612 GCA_032361225.1 Lepetodrilus schrolli | reverse complement strand
TACGCATTATGGAAAATAATGAAAGGTACGTCCGGAAAAAAACATGAATAGAGGCCTGGTCGATCGCATTTAATTGTTGTCGCATTTATGCCCAAAAGCTTGAGGTCGCATTAAATTAGTGACGCATTAATTTCCTGATTTACAGTACTTACAGTGAATGTGTGTAATCAGGGAATATTATTAACTGAACATTTCAGTGAATATGTATATTATCTGTTTCGACCAGATAATATACATATTAACTGAAAATTTTAGGGAATATACTTATTAACCGAAAAAAGGGCAACTTATTTTTATGCATTCACTGAAATCGTGTTTCATCTGAGAAGTGAACAAAAAGACAGATAGAAATAGTCGGGAGGCAGAGGAGTCTAACCAAGAAAAAGGGTACATACAATGTTTTATGGTGGTTTGGGAGTAATTTAGGGTATGTTGAGTCAGAAACTGCACGATGGCATTCTGTCGTTATTATGCAAGCATTTTTACCGGCATTTTACAAATACAATTTTCAGAGCACGTTTTTTTTATGCAAGGGAAAATGAAATGGACATATCTTTTCAACCATACAAGGTACAACCTGTATTGCATAGCTTTAATATGATTATACACATTGACTGTATTATATATACAAGGACATACTATATATAACTAGTACATACAATAATGTTATATTATTCCTAAATTAACTGCGGCATTTAATCTCAGACGATTGCGTAGCATAATAGGAATGATTGGACCTCTAAGCAGGACATCACCTTTATTTGAATTCGAAATGCTTCAAGATA
Source organism: Lepetodrilus schrolli (assembly GCA_032361225.1). Lineage (NCBI taxonomy): Eukaryota > Metazoa > Mollusca > Gastropoda > Lepetellida > Lepetodrilidae > Lepetodrilus > Lepetodrilus schrolli. Next base: position 9,827 of record JAUTBT010001501.1, on the reverse strand, counting down.
ACTAATCTTTATGCCAATATATTTAACCAAGTAGCAGCCCTAGACCACGTGTACACAGAAGTCCTACATACGTGACATTGTAAGGATACACCGATCTATTGTACTTCATTAAATGAACCAGAAAGTCAATTTAGACGACAATAATGTCTCACTTTCCGTCGTATGGCTGGTCACATATAACATCCGAATTTGTTCAGGAGCTAATAGAATATCAGCTCGCGACACAATCGATTCATATGAGTTACAAGAATAGGAAACTAATATTATATTGTCAATTCGATGATATGAAGAATTTGAAGAGGACGGCAGACATTATTGACCTTTGTCGCATAACATATAACGTTGAAAGTTCTAGATTGAGGAAGGTGTTGAATATATTAAAATAAAATGTTGTTGGCACACACACGCACACACACATACACACATAAGTATATATATATATATATACACACACACACATACATACATACACAGACACACACACACAAACGCAAACGCAAACACACACAGACACACACACAGACACACAGACACACAAACACATACAAACGCAACCACACACAGGCACACAGGCACATACACACATGCACACACAGATACACACACACACAGGCACACACACACACATAGACACACACTATGATCATAACGAGAATCACTATGGGTTATCATCTGGAAATTCGGTATGCCGGTATCGCTGAAGCTCGTCTAATACAAAGATTATCCCTAAGTGCAGGATATAGACGATATCTAAAGACACTCGGTTAATAATCTCTATATATCTTCCATGCCTCTCTGTGTATTTTATCTATCGCATTGTCCTTGCATATGTTTATTTGTGTGTCTTTGCATATCCTTGATCTTGTGCGCCCTTGTATAATGTCCTTTTCTGTCCTTGTATATATGTCCTTTTCTGTCCTTATATTTATGTTCTTCTATCTATGTCCATATAAATGTTCTTCTAGATCTGAGGTGTTGACTTACCTTGCAGGGTTTTATTGGTTTTTCCTTGCCCAAGCTGAAATGCATACCTTTCTATGATGTATCTTATTCCTAATTAGAAATACTTTGGCTAGAATCTATTTTGGGGGTAAATCGATATCGTCCTTTGATCAGCCAATGTGAAACAACCTCAAGAAAATGCAAAAGGGTATTCAGGAACTATACGCATTACGGAAATTTGGCATGCGCATTTTTTAAGATTATATTCTCTAATCAGAAGGCGTAACAGTAGAAAAAAAAAAGGTACGTGTCCTGCCTTCACTCTAGTAAATATTATTTTACAATTACGACTGAAATCCAAGTATTTTGAGATTCGACTGTTGTCAGCTTTTTGTGGTATGGCAATATACGTTCTAAATTCCAGATCCATTTAGCACCGCCAGTCGTATATAACTTGCGCTCATACGTACAACTATTTAGTCGAAACAGTCGAGTTTCACAATAATTGTATTTCAGTTGTACGTATAAGGCTGATTACCTCATGAAAAGCATAGTACTATAATATCTATATTAACTACGCCCATTGGGAACCGAGATGCACCGTTTCAACATTTCTATGTTCTGATCAACCATAATGGAAGCATTACATTAGCGATTGAATGACATCATCAACACGCATATCTTTCTTCAAAACAAAATTACTGAGTCCATATGTAGTCTATTAGGAAAACTGTAATTTGTATTCAAAAGCAATGAGTTGGGGTTTTCAATAGTTTAATCAGTGTATGCTGATGTATATACGAATAGCCATGGCTTAATATGTGTAGATATAGCTTGAACTAAGATTGATACAACACTCGGTGTATTGGAGCTCTATATGGATATAATCGATGGGAATATCTCATGCAACGTATTAGGATTATACGTTGGGCGAGGGTAGGAACAGTATAAATCCTATGTAAAGGTGTTGTAGTCATTGGACGTTTCGTCTATGAATTAGAGGCAAATGAAACACTAAGAAAGCTGAATACGTGAGTCAGAACAGAACAGAATTATGTTCGGTCATTAACATCTAGCAGAACAATTACTATGTTCATGATTGTTTTCGTCTTGTTGTGTTTTGCAGCACGCTTTTACTAATTTTAACAACAGTATATGTATTTTAGTTATTTAGATACATTTTAGATAAATTAGTCTCTCCTTCCTGAAATAGTTCATCACATTGGAAACATATGTAAATCCACACGTGGGAAAAGTTTATTATCAAAATCAACTTAAATTAAACAACCCTTTACACTTTGCCAAAAATACAGTCCGTAATCTTATTTGTGTTTCACATATATTTAAACTGCTTGATAATATAATAATATATGTCGTGTGTAATTTTAGAACGTGGGTGTTCAAGAGGTAGCCACATACGTCACTTCCGGTTTCTATCCTATGCCTTCCACGTCTGCCGATGTTCGCTGTAGCATATTGTCTGTAAGATATTGAATCAGTTCTGTAAGGTAACCGCATTATCCTTGATTCTCTTATCGCTTCCCGACGACCTTCACCTCGGCGTGTGGGTATGTGGATGCTCAGCTTCGTTCACAGGTCAGCTAAATAACTCAGCATACACAAAGGGGGTGCCGCTGTAGAGAGTTTAGCGGATGCTCTGTATAGGGAAATGCCAGGCAATCAGGCTAGATTATAACATTAATGTATTTCTGTAATACAAGACGTCCTCCAGAAGGGAATAGTGTGCCCTTATCATAGCGCACAGCTTGTCTTTGTGAAGCATATGCTTTGTTTCGTATTAAATAGACCACGCGTATCCTCTACAGATAGAAATGAGGTGCGATTGAAGCGATGAAAGGTACAAACGTTAACTGTACTTGCATGATGAATACCGTAATACACTGCATTGTTTGTAGCGAATTATCAGAATCACCACAGTATCGCCAAATATAGAAAAAAGATTAGTCGTTGCTTATCTCCCTTGGAACTGTCTATCGTGTTTTCTTTCCATATACTCTATCACAAGAATACAATAATCTTATTTCTACCTGACGAGCGCAGCATTTACTTTTTCCAGATTTCATAGAATATACCTATACTGTGAAGATGTGCCATATTTACACCCACAGTTGGCAAAGATATATTCTAGAGCTTGATTTACCAACTGGGTGGTAGCGCATTGGTAAAACCTCCGGCATCAATGTTACCTTTCCTTGGTCTGTCATTAGGCTACCAGACTGTGATCGCAGGTATGCGTCAACATTCAGCGCTACGAATGATGTGGGATTCCACCTGCCCTAAACTGACAAGCCCTGATATAATAAGCAAACTATTCCTGAAAGCGGCTCTAAACCCCAATCAAAAACTAATAATAAATAGATAATAGGAAGGTGACGCCGATCAGCTGGAAATATAGAAAGTCAGGATAACAGTTAATTGTGTTTATATCGACAACCATTGTTGGTGTGGCGTACCTTCTCCACTGTGTCGAAATACGGACTAATATCGCTTTTCATTCTTAGCCAGAGTACTCTCGCGCTCGTGAACCTCTCTTATCCACTAATGACAAAAGCTCTCTGATTACAAGAGGCCATTTACGAGAGCGCTATGCTCTCATGTATACGAGAGCTTCGTGAAATGTGCCATGGAAACAGAAAATCATCACTTCATGGCGGCCTAGAATCGCGTTCAGAAATATATTTGGAAATGTTTTGATTTATGCTCTGTAGTACAACAGCAGTCTATATTATGTCAACGTCTTCACTCTGCGGGCGATCGTGGATCTTAACAAAAAAGTCGTTATAACAAACATAATGAGCACCGGCTGGTACTGAGGAACCAATGATGACAACTGTATACGCTCCTACAAGACAGACAGCACATCATATATCATGATCGCACCAGAAAGGTTAACTACTTCCGAGAACACTGATGCTGGGCCGCCTATGGTTCCGATCTCCGATTGTTTTTCCAATTCGTTACCACCCTCAATGTGGACTAATAATCAGTCTGTAATAGAATAAGGATGTTTGGTATGTTAAATTTTAACGTGCAATGAAGGGTGATGCTACTTGTATTTGGGGAGAATGTCGCATGCTTGACTTTATTTAACAATGTGACAACAGTGACGATAACTTTGTTTGCCACAGGCATATGCTCACCAGTTTAGAAAGAGTTCACTCACCCTTCCATGTTTGCGTTAGAGTCGGGCCATTATTAACAAGAATGTTTCCAGCCTAACGAGATTATGTGCTTTAAATAGTACGTTCATCGGCTTTTCTTTTTCCCCATTACCATATTTTCTTACTAACTGGAAACACGAGTTACTTTTGCGCGACAACATGGTCTTATGCTCACAGAGGTTGTGCAGTTTCCATGGAAACGATTAAAGAACTTAATTATATTGTTGTGCGCGCCATATGCCAAAATTACCTTGTGTGTTGCAGCGATTAGCTCCCCTGATAATTCCCTGCCAATCTGATAGCGTACAAAATATGTAAACATAGACACGTGTTACGTGACAGGTCTTGTTCTATTTCCCGTTAATGAGGAAGTCATGGTGATGAATTGTAGTGAATAAGTGATTTGATGATTTGTTTTCGTAAGCTTGTTGATGGACGTAGAGAGTTAGAGCCCTACACGATGCTCTTTTAATGAAATGCGGCAATAGTCTTTCATTCTGCATACGAAACAACGACAGAGGGTTGCCAGGTTACATCTGAGTAAGTGAAGACACTCTCACCTGGAAACACTTGGATCACCAATTCTAGAAGAAAATAATGTCCTAATAATTTGTTGCACGTGTTGCGCGTGTAACTTAAAAGGGCAGGATCATCAAAATGGTCAAAACTTGCCTAGTATATGAAATTGTAGGGTTGTTGCATATTTTGATACAATATTATCTTTCATCAGCAAATACGATCTTTGTTTCAGATGTATTAACTATTTATTTCAACCTTCTGGCAGTGAAATATTAATCATGTAGTCTATCGTACTCATTTTCGTTAATACACGTCAATAATTAATAATAATAATAATAAAATAATAATAATAATATGCGCATTTATAATAAGCCAAACCCGCGTTCCAAAGAACATGTATTGACCTCGGTCTATAGATTGGTGCAGGCCTCAAAGTTACAAAATTGTCCAATTTGTCCAAATGCCAAATGCAAACTTAGGTCGCCATGTCTCCCAAATTAGTCACTAAATTGAGCCCCGTGGTGTGTAATCGCAACTCCCTGGAGAGTATGCGATCCAAGCATCCGTAATCCCGATGGAAATCATTGCACGAGCGATTATTGGAGCTTAAGGGAAATAACTCGGGCGGTCCCGAATGGCCAGTCGCTACAACTTTTGAGGTCGTAACACGACAGCTAGACTCAGGCAATCTTCTGAACTGAATAGATAGTGCTCTTTTGTTTGCCTTTTTTTTTAAGAACATTCACAAAGTAAACAAAGTTATATCGTGGCGTATAGTCAGGGTGCGTGGATATGTTGGTGGTGGCGGCGGATGTGATCAGTGTGCAGATTAATATTTCGATAAGAATAATATACGATACAAATATTATTTAAATGTTGTTTCTCTTTCCGATTTGCATTTAATTTAATGCAGAGTACTATATACTTTGACTCCTCGTAATTTGAACATATTCATGCATCTTTGCACATTCCTAAACGACAAGTTCTTAAGACTGTGCTCTGTTTTCTATGAATGACGCAATAGCAGAAGTAATCTCAGCCTTATTCCGAAGCCATCCACCAGATCGATATAACATTGATCGGAAATAAATTGATGTAACACGGCTTCTTTTTTTTGGTACTATTAAACGTAAATTGGAAGGTATCTTGCTATTATATTACGATCGATGTCGATAACGATGTGTCGGTCGGTTAGTTAATTGCAATGCCACTGCCAAACGCAAAATAAAACCGAGTAATTGTTTGTGTGTATATATACGGCTGTACGCACGTAATGGCCTATGTATGCATTTATCAGATGGATGGCACCAGGAATCTGAAGTCTGTTTAACCATCTCTTGTAGATTGATGTCACCAGGGTTTTCACTCAGAAGGCCGAGTGACGGGAGTGATCGGAGAGCGTGTATATGGATCGAGAATCAGATGCGATATCCCCTGACTTTTTTTCTCACAAAACCCTGAAATGAAGACTCGCGTGTACGATGAAGATGTATGTAATATATAGCACGCAGAAGATTGGTGTAGTTCTCATAGGGATCTGATCGTAGACTCTGTGCACAGTCTCCCGTGGAGCATTGGATTTATTCTTACATTCATGGATGATGATTGCTGAACCAGGATATATGCTATAGACTGACCAGACATCATGTTGTGTATGCAGGTAAGTCTCGTTGTGCTAACGTGTCACGTGTCTGTTCTTAATCGGTTATATCATAAATGGACATTGTTTGACATCGTTGTGATAATTCATAACGGACCACTTGTAATTAGACGGCACAATCCCGAGCATATATGCATATTGAAGAATGTATTTGTTACGTCACAAAGAATCAAAGTGTTAAATTTAGTGGAACAACTACGAAACACTCATTATCAGGATAGCAAGTCTGTTTGCAATCATGCATCGGTAATATTCACGACGTGTTGTTTTCGTTGTTATCCGTTTCATTCATTGCAGTCGCCAATCATTCACCTGTTATTTCCCGATTAATCTGCTGGTAGACAATCTGCTGGTAGGCATGCTGCTGGTAGACATGCCTGTATTAATTTTGCATGGAGGGATGTGAAGAGGGGGTGAGAAGAGGAAGGGGATTGATAATTTGCCAATGTGAATGCGATAGAGATAGAATGCGAGGGAGAGAGAGAGAGAGAGAGAGAGAGAGAGAGAGAGGGGGGAGGAGGAAGACATCGACATACAGGAGGAAAATAGTATAGGGTATTGGTAGGGAGGCAGAGGCATATAGGTGAAAGGCGAGGGAAGAAAGAGGGGTAAGGGTGGGTAGGGACAGGGAGGGAGGCAGAGGTATATAGGTGAAAGGCGAGGGAAGAAAGAGGGGTAAAGGCGGGTGGGGATAGCCAGGACGGGTGGACGAACAGCAGTCCAACAAAACCCACCGATAATGTTCGTATCGTTCTATCTCCTTTCTAGCTATTGTTATTTTTGCGCACAGAAATCGAAAACAATTGTCCACCATATTATAGATGAACGCAGCTAGAAATGCAATAATAAAACTACATCAATTGTATCACCTCAACATCTGGCATGTATTATGTAAATATACAGATGTAGTTCTTTGTTCAACATCTCAATGTCTGTGCTTGTTCTGCTTCCATCCATCGGTAACTGGAATATTGCAACAGATGTCATGCATGTTCCAATGCTTCCTTAGTATGATACGTAGTAAGAGGTTTCTGCCAGAGTGTTATTGGCATTCAACGGCAAAAAGAAGGATTACATGAATAACTTGCTATCAGATGTTAGTGTTGTTGTTTTGCCATGCATCGTCCTTGACCTATCTGCCCTGACCTGGACGTACCAGAGTACAGGCTTATGTCTGTTTGGGTTTATACTACTGCATAACAGGCTGGGAAGTCGGACAACGATTCAGGCAGGCTTGATCGATCGGTCATCGATTGGTGATCTCGTGAATGGCAGTGTGACCTCATTGTCCAAACCAGTGCATAGCAGTTAGACCAGATTAGAATCTTCTAGATTCGCACTTCGCTTAATTGAAATGCGTTGAAAATTATAGGCAAAGGTTCGCTTTGATTGCCAGTTCTGATCGACTTACAGGTTTAGATTTAGCGTTAATTCGATAGGATGATGGAACGGTGGCCATTTTCACCGGAAGTCTTGGCGTGGAGATCGAGCTCTGTTTCAAAACTGTTGTAACTGACCCTCACCTTTGCCCTGTGTTGGCATCACACAATTCTCACATAAGCATAAGTAATTGCCATTACTCTTCTCTGTCCGTCAGGATCCGGATTACTGTTGAGTCACACACGCTAGAGAATATCATTCTCCCCAGTCTATACATCGATACCTAGAATTAGATTGTATCATTTCTTGTCACCTGTCCGGACAGATCTAGATCTAGGATTTTAGGAGAGAGAGGGAGAGAGAGAAGAGAGAGAGGGGGATTCTAGGTTTTGAGAGAGAGGGAAAGAGAGAAAGAGACAGGCATACAGATAGAAAGATATACGGGTGTGGGTGCGTGTGAGAGAGAGAGAGATAAAGGAAAAAGGGGAAAGCGTGAGATTGCGAGATAGAGAGAAAGAAAGAATTAAAGAATATTTCTGATTGTAGATCCACTTATTCCGGGATTGTTACTTAACAGCTCAATAAGGATTACACCACCGGCTGTCTAACCGCCATTGTATGTTCTAAATGTGCACAGGGTAATTGATTAATCGATTATATACCATCGATTCAACGATCGTGGTTTCTATTCGAGGCTAGCGACTTATTGTATAAAGCCTTCTGTGGTGTCATTTCGACGACGCCCGGCGTAGGGGCTAATATCTTGAAAGTGTCTCTAAACCCCATTTCTTTTTTAATGAAAAGAGAAAATGGAACTATCGTAACAGTTCGAATCGTAATTCCATATACGTCATTCATCATGGTACAAGAGTACAGAAGAAGAAAAAAACAAGATAGCGACTCTAGTAGTGCAACGATCGTTTTGTGGAACAGGGGCAAGCCTAAATCACGACGCCATTCTTTTACAATAGAAGGAAATGATGTAAATCTCGATTTATAGACCGCCCCGAGGTTACGCAACCTTTTGGAGTACAAACCCATGCTCAACTCAAGGTTTTGTTCACAAATCCTCATGTAAAATTTGAGTTTGAGCTTGAAATCGTACTCAAAAAAGTTTTGTAATTTCGGGGCCTAAACTTGATTCCGATTGAAATATATATTCCCGATATCATTTTGTTCCTAACTTCATCCTTAACGAAATCTGGGATTAGAATAGCTCACCGACTCAAAACCACTCTCTGAACAAGAAGGAAGATTATATCGTTACATCTTTGAAAGAGTTATCGCAAAGGTATCATTTGCATACGGTCTTAGGGGGATTGCAAGAACTTTTCTTAATGCTATATGAATATGTCGTCGTCTTTGTACTGTTGTAGTGGAAAAGAGCATCTCCAGACAAGAAAATAGCCGGTCATATTAAAACGAAACAGTATTAAACAGAGATCTTAGTTCTGAAATCTAAGTAATCCGTGGCTTCCAGCAGTAAACATATTGGTTTTATCCTGTTTTTGATGGCAGCTTAGGTAGGTCTGATGGGAGACTTAAAGTTGCAGACTGATAGCCTTTTGATACACGATTCCAAATCATCCTCGGGCGTAGGAATTGGATAACCAAACTCTTCTTAAAGAAATACATAGACACCATAATGATGGGGGGGGGACACTGTCTCGGCACAAACCATTTGTTAGCAGTCGTATCTAAAGCAGAAAAACAGTGAGCCGTTTACAAAGGATGGTGCCATCTAGTCAAGTGTTCTCGTCGATCTTTCAGTCAAACAGGTGTTGGTTTTGCTCGGCTGTCTTATAATTTGTCAGACGTGTAATACAGAGACATTAGACCACAGGGTTCGGTGAATAAGAAAGAAGAAGAAGAAGAAAGAAATTTATGTACAAAAAAAAAAAGTAATTTATTATTTATTTATTTTTAAATAAATAATAATATAAAGGAGACATGCTACCGGTCTAGGTCAGCCTCAACTCGCAATCTAATATCCATAACAAGGGAGGACACTTGATGGTCCCTCAACACTCGACTGAAAGATTCAATGTGCATATCTATTTTATTTTCAAGCTCTGTAGTTGTCTTAATGGTACCATTTCATGCTCCCCGTGGGAGCAGTTCTTATCATAAATACCGCTGAATTA
>JAUTBT010001500.1:0-10612 GCA_032361225.1 Lepetodrilus schrolli | reverse complement strand
CCTACCTTTCATTATTTTCCATAATGCGTAGGAATTAAATGCGGCCATACGCCAATCGCATTTTTCGCATTAATATCATACTCGCATTAATTTACTGATTTACAGTATAGATTATATACTAGATTATTACCGTGACTAATTGTTCCACGTGCAGATAAAGATTATATACTAGATTTTTACCGTGTTTAATTGTTCCATCTGCAGATATAGATTACTAGTATATACTAGATTATTACCCTGTTTAATTGTTCCATGTGCAGATAAAGATTATATACTAGATTATTACCCTGTTTAATTGTTCCATGTGCAGATATATATTATATACTAGATTATTACCGTGTCTAATTGTTCCATGTGCAGATATAGATTAATTATACTAGTATATGATGTAAAATATATGATTACGGTACAAGTAATGTTTTTTCACTATTAACCCCCTCGCTGCTGGATTAGGCACAGATAATGCTGATTAGGGGATCTCCGGTTGCCTGCAGCATGGGGAGGGTTAAGGATATGTTCTACCAACAGTGGTAACTCTCAAACTCGTTTCCGTTTATACCCGGAAGGTGTGTAGTGGTGTCAACTCTGTCTGAACAGCCTGGATTTAGAGGGGACTTACGATTACATCACATACTCTTCTGAGAAAAAAAACCACCCCACCATTATATGACAGTAATTACCAATATATTATTGAATTTCCGGGTACGCATGTTTTTAAAACAATATATACCCATATTTTGAGTAAGGCTGCTTTTGCTATACTGTCTTTCTCTTGATCATGTTCGTGTTTATTTAATACACTCACAGGGCTGGTAGCAAATGTGATGTAGGCTCCAATGGGCATTATCATGTTTGGCATTCCAGAAACTCCAGCACTTGATAACCAAGCATTCTGAAACACACAGAGATATACACACATATATGTATGTATATCTCATGTAGGACATACATGTACGACACTGATCTCACCCATATCTCACTCTATATTTTCCTTTCTATCTATTTTCCTCTATATCTCAATTGTGTAGTCTTCCTCGATATATCGTTTTATCTCTGTTTCTCTCCATATAACTTTCTTTTTCTCCATTTCATATATGTTTCGGACCCTTCCTCTCTCTCTCTCTCTATCTCTCTCTCTCTCTCTCCATATATACTCTCATAGTGGGATACATGATACACACACACGCACACATACACATATACACACGCACACACACGCACACACACACACACGCACACACACACACGCGCACACACACACACACACACACACTAATTGTCAGCTCACCGTGGCGAAATACCATTCCCATGTGGTGTTCGTAGGTTTCCCTACTGGCCATTTATTGTTGGTAGTAACCCACACGTCGCAGTCGATACCACGCATCTTTCTCTAAGCACATGTACATGTTAATGGAATCTTCACCGGCCTACAATGCTCTATGAAATGTGAACTACATTAATGATAAATATATGTAACATAGCAAGCGTTATGTTGTATATAATTTAAGTTTTAACATGTATTTATTTATTTATATTATTATTATTATTATTATTATTATTATTATTTAAAGAGTATATTTTAAACCGTGGTTTCTAGCTACTCACAACTCCTTCGTACTCCATTGGTTTCGTGGTGTTCGTGTAAAAGAACTCGGAACTCGACCTCATGCGAATAGTGCCGTCCCTTGTCTTCTCTCCACTGATATCGAACGCAGATAGCGGAGTCACGGAACACGTATGGCGATAGTCATCAATAGAGTACACTACGCCTGAAGCAGAATAGTTTCATATATACTCAACAAAATTAATAAAGGGCCAGTAGCTTTTTTCGAGGTGGTGGGTGGGATTTACTACTTTGACAGTCGCCTTCCAGCTTTTCTGATTTCGGCATACTGGTCCCTCCTTGGGACGCATGCATCTCACAGCATGGAGATGGAGGTTTTTTCGGCAGTTAAACTTAGCTTTATACTATTTTAGCAACGAAGAATTGTAAAATGCCTACGGGTTCCAGGTACTCTTCAAGAACTCGCAGACGCACTGAAGTGTTAATGGCACTACATTCCTCAAGCCAAGTTCCAAAATTTTATAGAAAGTTTCCCAACCAAATATCTGTTGGCATTTAATGCATTTTGTTGCGTATACTTGCATTGTACGCATGCAAGTGACCAAATCGATATCGGATGTTGTCAGCACTTCGCCGACGTGTTGTTAGGTAGTTGTTCCATACACTTGAATGTATGCATGGAGTATTGCATAGTTACAGTAGGCTATAGATCTGATACCGCACAGTGCTCGGCACGGTGCTATTATAATGTTGTTCTAGGCAAGTAAATAACATCCTCGAAACCCCGGCCTCGACTACAAATGTTAAGTATTCATGATGGCAAAGGTTTCGAGGATGATAAATAAATTGAGCTGCTTGTGCCAGTCGTTATAACAGATCCTCGTTCCACAGAGCGATCGTAGTGCTACGACAATCGTAACTCCTATAAGAAAACTAGTAAGTACATGAAAGAAATGCCGCTGAGCGCATCGGCGGTAATACGTTAAAATGCTTTCACACATAGCGTTGCTCTGGCAGTAGGATTCGCTTACATGACGTTACGACTTTCGTAGCGCCACGCCACTATCGCTCCGTCGAACGTGACCCTAAATTGTAACGTTAACTATACGTGACCGACCAGTGTAGTACTTCTGTTGCATTGCGACACTTTTATTTAAAAAAAACCTATTTGTAATTAGCTTGTACTAAAGATATAATCTCCAAGGGTGTTGGTGCTAGCTTATGGCCGTGCAGCTTAAACAAGGATAGCACTCCGACATTATTAACAGTACTGACTCCGATTCTACCAGTCCTTGCTTTACCCATATAAATGCTGAACACCAAACAGGGGAGAAATTAGTGTACAATGTTTTAACGTTTTAGTATAATACAGACGCGCTACACACGCATACATGCACATACTAGATATAATGATGTGTTTATATAATAAGCACGTACCTGTGTTAAAATCGTGAACTTCAGTTGTTTTATCTTTCGACACTCCGGCGTCAAAGTTACTAGGTTTGTACTCGATCTTCGCCAGTTTATTAGTGTGGTCGTAACGTTCCTAAATATGATGTATTTTTAAAGTTAAACATTATGTATTGCAATATATGTATATATCTGTATGCAATCCTCAATTTTGTTAATTTAATCAAGAGAAAGAAAGAGAGCGTCTATATCTTTGTTTAAATGGTAGGATAATCTTTTTACAGAATCATAAATATGTTTTCCCTAAACTACACTATTACTAACTAGGGAAAATAGGGGAAATAAAATTACCATAATAATATGACGCTGTATCGTGAATGACAACTGTGATTTGGTCTATATATAAACTGACGTACATATTTGTCCGCGGACGGCCACTTTACTACGGAAAAAAATAGGATTATGGGACATTGGGAGGGAATTTGTACATAAAACTGAAGTCAATGTCACATCACGATTTAGAATGATGCTCACAAATTTAGAGGGTATGTATTATTAGTTAGCAAACAAATAGCACATTTAGTAAGCGAGATTTAGACAAAGGATAGTAATAAAGGTGAGGGGGTAGTGATCTCCACTTTTGCCAAACATCTCCAGTTTTGTCGGGGGAAGTTACAGCAGAATATATAATATCTATATTAGTGCCCCTTATCCTATGCAAATATGATCTTGCCACTTTACCGATAGTGTCGTATTCATGCTGGTAGTTATTGCACAAACCTTTACGTATGTTATCTTGTTAGTCGCAGGAAACATAATCTCGGCGCCAAAAGAAAACTCATTTGGAGGAACCGGAGGATGTTTTCGTGATTTCATACCTTTGCAGTAAGTTCCAGGTGGAGTCTACAATAATACATGGCATTATATACGCCAACATATCGCCAATAGGAGCCCGTTTCAAACTCATTCTATATTAAACAGTATTTAACTTATGCATGAGTACGGTAAACCAATTTACTCTAAAATGCCATTATAAATTCTTGTTTTTTATAACACCAAATGCTAGGTCAGATAAACATCACTAGGAAAACATTGTAATCCTACAATAGAATATCAGGTATCGACGTCACTGATTGGCTATGAACTATTCATTTGCATAGTTATTCTACTGTCGCAGACACTTTACGCTTCATTGATTGGTCAATTCTCTTGGTGTGATTTCAAAGAAAACAACAAACTTATTGTTTTCAATATTGCTTGATTTACTTTCATATTGGATGATAATCTAAACCTAATGTATTTTGATATAAATTATTCTACTCGTTCATTATAATTAAATTAACCAGCCTAGGAATTTACATTAGTTACTTTTATCAAGTCGTAGACTAACACTGATACCAAAACGCACTCGGTGGAGATTTCTCTATATGTTATCTGTAGTATCTTATGTTTCAAAGATTTCTGAAAAAGTAAAATACTTCGAATTTTTCTGCGTCATGATCGTCGAGAGACTGTTTGAACTCGTAGAAATCGTAGATATGGTCTATTTCTCTGGTTTTCGTCCCATTCCATATTTTCCCAGTCACGTGACATCTGACCGGAACCTGAGAAATATCCAGAGACGTCTGCCAATCTGGTCCTGTGAACACATTCCAGTTGATGTCTTCGATCAACGCGACTATTTATTTTTGTCATGAAATGCATTTACACCCCTATTTGGTAGATTATCTCGGTAAATACTTTACGGAATTATCAACAAAAACACTTCAATTTCTTATTTTGAACGACCTAACCAAAAATCTAAATGTTTGCACCATATATATATATCCATCGCCCCACCCCAACTCCCGGCAACTCACGCGTGAAGTGCCACGTGACTATCATGGTGGCGTCCATGTCATCCCAGTACACGCAAGACTTCCACGTATCTGTGAATATCCCCTTCACCCTCTCAACGCCCATATACTTCTCCGGAAGTGTACCCCCGAATCGGAGAGCCCCAGCCGCGCTGAATATTTTGTCTGTTCCATTGACGCTCTTCTTGACGCCAAAGATGAATTTGTTTGGATCCTTGTCCAGATCAGTGAACCCACACTTGCTCCCAGAATCTTAAGTGGACATATATGATGTATATTTTACATAGTGTTCGTGCTAGTTAGTATGACTGAACTACATTTATTGTGAAATTCTTGTTTTGTCTTGGAGATTAGAGCCGCTTTCAACATTTTTTCATTTATATCACGGCTTGTCAGTTTAGAGCAGGAGGAAACCTACAATATACGTAGCACTGAATGTTGCAGTAAACCAGGCAGGCACCGGCTGGTAGTGACAGACCAATGATGATATCTGCATTGCCACGGTACAGACAGCGCATCCTATCAACATCGCGTCAGGAATGTACAATTGTCTTGTTTTAATTTAAGTATCTTAAATACAACAAATATAATGCTCTTAAGACTCCAGATTTAATTAGTACTGCCAGAATTATATTGGTCTCGCACAGATGTACGACAAGGTTCCTGCATGAATTTAGAACTTACCAATACGGTATTTGAAGATACTGTACAAACCTCCAAATGGCATCACGAGGATGAGCTCGTTGACATCGTAGTCGTAGATGGCGTTGAGCTTCAGACCGCCCTCCCACTGCTCTAGTGCGCCTCTGTTATGGGGTCCGTCGTACCATTCTCGTATGTCAGTTGTGTAGTTCTTATCTACCATATTGGCCTCAATACGAACCGAAAACTGCTTCGGAAGATTAGGACGCTTGTGGACTGTATCTGAAAGTAACCATAGTATTAGTGATCACACGATTATATAGCTAGAAAAGGCCATAAGCATTTAACAGATTAATAGATTGTTAATATACATCACTCTCTTCCTCTCTATAACTCTCATCTCTCTCTCATTCTTTCTCCCTCTATCTCTCTCTATCTCTTTCTCTCTCTTTCTCTCTCCCTCTATCTCTCATTCTCTCTCATTCTCTCTCTATCTCATTCTCTCTATCTCATTCTCTCTCATTCTCTCATTTCTCTCCCTCTAATTTCTATCTTTCTCACTCTTTCTCTCTCCCTCTCTATCTCTCATTCTCTCTCTCTCATTCTATCTATCTCTCATTCTCTCTCCATCTCTAGCCCTCTCTATCTCGTTCTCTCTCTCCCTCTATCTCTCTCTATCTCATTCTCTCTCTCTTTCTCTCTCCCTCTCTATCTCTCATTCTCTCTCTCATACTCTCTCTCTCATTTATCTCCCTCTATCTCTCATTCTCTCTTTCTCCCTCTTTCTCTCTATCTCTCATTGTCTCTCTTTCTCTCTCCCTCTCTAGCCCTCTCTATCTCGTTCTCTCTCTCTCCCCCTCTCTCTCATTCTCTCTCTCATTCTCTCTCTATCTCTCTTTCTATTTCTCTCTCTCTTTCTCTCTTCCTCTCTATCTCTCTCTCTCTCTCTCTCTCTCTCTCCCTCTCTATCTATTTGTCTCTCTCTCTCTTACCATTTTGTGTTATGCTTGGTATTGTACACACACTGTCGTCCCATCCTTTCTTAGACTGACTGAATGGCAGAATGGTAATCACCATGAAAAACAACAGTGCCACTTCACGCATACTGAAAGTATAATATGTGTTTGATACTGGTATTTAAAAATACATCATGCACCAATGCTTGAACTAATAAGATCATCTTTGCATAGGTCAAAGGTCACTAACGGAGCTATTACATATTCTCATTATTATTTCTTATGAATTTTCGTTCAGATGTTTTACTAATCTAGAAATATGTGTTCCTCTAATTAATTACACCTACCCGTTGACATTGGTGAGCAGCATTTTGACACTTACGTAATTTCCATGCGCGAATTCCCTCCCAATGGTCCACGAGAAAAAGACTACATTTAGAAGAACATACTGTTGTTATATTTAGATTACTGTTGTCATACGGCGTCATATTTTTATTATAGATTTCTTTTTCATATTTGTCCCTATAGTCGTATTTATTTAAATAGGCCCCGTGTTTTATTTCAATTGGTAAATGAAACAGGTGGCAGAGCCGAGTTTGCTTTATGCTTTCGTATATTCTGGTTATGTACCATCCCTAGCATATGCAATGGCGCTTTAACAGTGCTTTTAACATTTCCACTATATGAATTTCATTGTTGCTGTTTTGATTTCTACGTCACGAAATCATTAGCATATTACCCACATGCCTCTGTGTTTTTACCGTGTTCAATGATTATAGTCATCCCCCTTAGTCTATTAAACTATAGAAAATTGAGATATTACAGTACATTACCAACTGATTATTCGGGTTTTACCGGAAATGTAAACGGAAATAGAATGTTATCTATCCTACAGCAGTGAAAAGATATTTGGAGGTTCAAAAGCGATTATATGTATGCTAAATGCATGTACTTTACCCTTGTAACTCCAATTCTGTCCGAAACAACCTAATCTGTGATTGTACGATTCAAAATTCAATAACTTATAATGTCTTCAAATAGTTTCCATCCATACCTATATTTATTACTACCATACTTTCTACATTCCATCATTTAAAACAGTCCGTGTGTGCGTGGCTGCGTGCGTGCGTGCGTGCGCTCGCGCTCACACGCGCAGTATAGCTATCTACCTCTAAAGTTAAGCACAGCTTTAACGAGATGGTGTTGGCTTACCTGGGTGGTGGTCTCCGTAGTCAGATCTATACAGACAGCAATGGCGATGTCCTATAACTTGCTGATAAATCTTGATAACGATGATGTAGCTTAGTATCTGAGATAAGTGTTGATCTACACAGGTTGCGATTCAGTGCAACATATTATATTTAGATATTAGTATATAGATTTGTACCCTGAACCTAGACTTACCGGGAACAGCCTAACAGAACAAGAGATTGCTAATGTTCTTGTTGTAACAAACCCTGTATATGCTATTAGCTATTTGGCAATCATCTGAAACACAAATATTTTAGATGCACCCTACCGCGATTACCATGTTTCGTTTTGTAATATATAGTTTTACCTGATATGCCGATGATATCGGCCTGAGTGAATAAAGGT
This sequence comes from Lepetodrilus schrolli, assembly GCA_032361225.1. Taxonomy (NCBI): domain Eukaryota; kingdom Metazoa; phylum Mollusca; class Gastropoda; order Lepetellida; family Lepetodrilidae; genus Lepetodrilus; species Lepetodrilus schrolli. The sequence continues at coordinate 2,588 of JAUTBT010001500.1, read as the reverse complement.
TCTGTTCTATTCTGTGGCCAGTTATAATAATGTAAATATTTATACTATTATTAGTAGTATTCAATGTAGTACTACTACTACTACTACTACTACTACTACTACTACTACTACTACTACTATTACTACTTCTACTACAACTACTACTACTACTACTACTTCTACTACTACTACAACTACTACTTCTACTACTACTACTAATAATAATAATAATAATCAGCATCATAGCCTCATGTCATGCTAAAATGATATCCCTAGTGATAATGCATACGTATCTATAATTGAATACTGATAATGGAGCTGTATTTGCACAGCTACTACATCAAGAGACATCGAAAAATTACAACAATCTACAATTTCCCAATGTCATGGAATCAATTTAGTTTAATCGTTTCACCACCAGAGATTTTGGTTGATCGGTCATCCTCGCATTGTTTTGTTCGAATTCCAACCGTCATATAGATGTATTCCATACTCTCCATAATTACATCGCTGATCAGATCAGCCGAGCAGTGTAGGCTTCACACAATTACCTGTCTATGTCAAATTATTGCAGCCAGTCGGTTTGTTCGCAATCACGTTATGGAAATCAAATATAGTTTATAGTATTCCAACAGCTAAACCCAGAAAAGGGCATATTTAACCCTCTCTGGAGGCAACCGGAGATGCCATAAAGAGCAGTGTCTGTGACTAATCCAGCAGGGAGGGGGTTAAGGAGTTGGTTCAATCAAATCCAGACCTGGCTGCTAGATAGATAAACTTTCTCGTATGCCCTGAGACCGAATGTTTCGGTTTGCAAAAACCCGTATGTCCCGGAAATCACGCTGGTGAGTGAGTGAGTGATTATGGAGTTCACCAACTTGCGACGATTAAACATTTAATTATTTTACTATATGTGTTTTAAAATTGAAGAAGCATGAAAAACATGCCAAAACAGGTAGTTAAAATTATGTACATGATTTAATAAGTTGATGTAGTTGATAAGTAATTAAAAAACTTTCATATAGACCAATTGCCTTTAAAAACGATAAGATTTGATGACCAGGGACCTGAGTAAATAAATGCTTTAGATTTGGCGATGAATAAAACCTCGGTCGATGATCTGAAAAGTCCACAGTCTAGCAAAATAATTAAATGTTTAATCGTCGAATTAATCCAAAATCGTGATAGATCAACATTCATGCAGAATGTCTTTCTAACGTACGAGTCGAGGATGGCCGCCGTGTCGCCACACTGATCATGAGGTCACAACTTTTAACTACGGCCAAACCGGGTTATACGAATTTTTCCAGGACACCTCTCGACCAATCAAATCGCTAGAATTGTTGCATATTTTGGATAATAATAGTTATAACAAATAATTAATGTGCTGATTCCCCATTATATCAGTAGCTTAAATACTCGTTGTAAGTAGCCTAAATCCTCGGTCCCCAAAAGACATTACATATCGTATAATAATAGACTAAAACTGATAAAAATGTGATATAAAATATTGAATCTTTATTTACAAACCAATGAAAAACATACATTATATATTATACGCGAGTGCAATTATGATAGGTATTGTGAGAATATTTATAATGGAAGTAATTCGCAATGAAAACCCAGGTTGTAATGTATGCATCACAGGAGTCCAGATACCAGCATCACGTCTCCCTAGTGTGGACCTTTAATTGGCACGACGACAAACATGCCGTTATTGCGTTGTTGGATATTCCAATAATTTCAGGAGCGTCACAGCCAGGTTCTTCATCCTAGAAATCGGGAGGAAAAGTGCATGAAATCTGCATGACGTACATTTAATAGGACCAGGCAAGTTTCATGTCACAGAATTCCCATATTCCATTTACATGTTCAATATACATTATTACATTATAATCTATGAATTACGTCATGCTTTAGAAAATAAATTCAAATGCAAAACTTTTGATGGCATACCTCATTTGAAGAACATAAAGGAAACCCCTGCGCCTAACGCTCCGCCTACTACGATCATTCCTACTGATATTCCACCCAACGCTCCTGAAATAATTACGAATATAATAAGTTTTATCCTAGTCTCACGAGTCCAGCAAATATTTGGTCCCGTAGTAGACGTCCAACTACAATCACGATGAAAATAGTTCCAAATAACTGCTATCCTGAAAATATCACCACAATCAAATAAACATCTGTATATGTTCATGCACAGGACTCTAACTAATTATAATAACATGTTACTAGTATGTTACATAATCACAGTAATCGTATGTTATTATAGTTATTATACGTACGTTGTTAATATGTGCAGTGTTACTATGTCTGCGTTCTGCAAGTGCATCTTGCATCCATAAGAGTAAGCATAATGCTTTGCTGATGATCACCTGACCAGACGTATTGTTGATCAGGTACCTCAATGTATAATCACTATGAGAAATGCGTTAATTACTGTAAATCAGGAAATTAATGTGAGCATGATATTAATGCGAAAATGCGATTGACGTATGACCGCATTTAATTCCTACGCATTATGGGAAATAATGAAAGGTACGTCCGGGAAAAACATGAATAGAGGCCTGGTCGATCGCATTTAATTGTTGTCGCATTTATGT
>JAUTBT010001499.1:0-10612 GCA_032361225.1 Lepetodrilus schrolli | reverse complement strand
TGCCACTCTACAGACAGCGCATCCTATCAATATCGCGTCAGAAAGGTAACTTTCGCGAACATTGATGCCGGGACCCCGGGGCGGGATTTTAACCTGGAACCTTTGGCTCCGAAGTCCAACTGTTCTACCACTGCGCTACCACCCGCCACCTAAATGGTATTGGTAAAGGCACGCATATCAATACACGATATCTTAATCAACATAAAAATTAAACCGGTATATAGTTTCCTCGCATAAGAATGGGGATGAGTTGTGTTAACAACTTGATGTTAATATCTAGGTTCCTGAATTTCTGTCAACTATGTACCCGGTGTTAGGCGTTATCTCGATTATTACTCAGGTGACCTCGAGAACGGTTTCCGTCATTGCACTAAAGTATCGAACGTGATAATCACTCACGTCATGATTTGATAATTGAATTTGAAGTGTACTTGTCGTGCATGCAGAATATTATATTAATATACTAAGCATTCTAACTTGTAAACTACTGAATCCTATCAACATATTACTTTAGATGTAATATAAATACTTTATTAAGATTGTCTTCAGTATTAACTATGGTTATTTATGTAGTTCTTAATTCAGAAATACCGGTCTGTTTCGAAGAACTCGTCTTTAGACTCTATGCATCTGAGCATTAGATACGCTCTGTGGGAATGGCATCAATGGCTCAGGCGAAGTAATTTATCACTGAGCCAAAACCGACCAGGTGAGGACTGCCACCAAATTAGCTGTTTGTTCAGCATACATGGATTCAGTAAGAAGTTGTAATTATAATTAATTGTAGCTTTAGATACAGCTTAATGAGAACAGCGTATGGGGGTATGACGTTGCAAGACTGTATTGGAAAATTAGGTCTCTGGTCGCTGACTTTAAATAGATAGATGAAGAGTGCAGCACTGCACACATGCACTAAGTGCACTGTATTGAACAAAGACGCGTCACGTGATTTACTTTTTACCAAGATTCGTCGATTTAAAGTCGATATTCGTTGAATTTTGCTATTTTATTCAAATGCCGACTTGAATTGGTCCAGCGGTAGACTGTGCAAAATAAGGGTCAATAAAACAGCCATGCATGATTTCAAAGATACAATCACGCTGAGAATACGGTTAATTATTCTAATCACTGACAGGTATACCACATTTTAAGACGACTGTAACGTAAAAAAAGTAATAGTTTTGCCCGGATAAGACCGGTATACTTATAGCTGCACGAAACGGATTTAGAGATTGTATTATTATTGCCTGGTTAAAAGAACGTCCACTCACACATACTCAACACAATAATACAAGGTTGTAATAATCAGCAGGTGTGTATATTGTCACGAATCATAAACGGTGTTCTGTTCGTGTATCCTGTATACACCGCGTACCAGGATGTCGTTTCCGATGACCATGAAATGTGAAATTAGGAGACGACACTGTCCAAGTGCCCGCAGTGACATGGTGTATATAATATTAAGTCTGGGGAGACAAGAAGGTTAAACAGGCCCTTAAAGTGATGTTAGACGGATAGTCCTGTCACGAATGACACAGCTATCTTGCCCGGGGACAGTAGTAAATGAGAAAATTACTGATTTAAAATCGGAAGTTTCTGAGACGGTGCTTGGATGAAGGGATATACTTGATTTATCGGACGTGCTTGATGCAAATATCTATGTGATAATTAGTTAACTGCTTTCTGTATTAGTGTTCTGTATTAGTGTTCTGTATTAGTGTTCTGTGTTAGTGTTTTGTATTACTGTTCTGTATTATTGTTCTGTATTACTGTTCTGTGTTAGTGTTATGTATTAGTGTTCTTTCTGTATTAGTGTTCTTTCTGTATTAGTGTTCTGTATTACCGTTCTGTATTACTGTTCTGTATTATTGTTCTGTACTAGTGTTCTGTATTATCGTTCTGCATTACAGTGCTGCATTCCTGTTCGGCATTACTGTTCTGTATTACTGTTCTGTATTACTGTTCTGTGTTAGTGTTCTGTATTGCTGTTCTGTATTAGTGTTCTGTATTACTGTCCTGTATTACTGTTCTGTATTAGTGTTCTGTATTAATGTTCTGTATGAGTGTTCTGTGGTAGTGTTCTGTGTTAGTGTTCTGTATTAGTGTTTTGTATTACTGTTCTGTATTACTGTTCTGTATTACTGTTCTGTATTACTGTTCTGTGTTAGTGTTCTGTATTGGTGTTCTGTATTCGTGTTCTGTATAACTAATTATGTAGTGTTTATCTGTAGTTGTAGTACTACCGTAGTGGTTATCTGTAATTGTAATACTATCGTAGTGGTTATTTGTGGTTGTAATACCGATAGCATCTTATAATTAGTACCAAATATAAATCTCTTGGTGGCACATTTCCAGTATGTCTAAATGTTCATGTGCTGACACTTTTAATGTCTTGCAAATTATACCTGGCTGTTTAACCCACACATAAATAGCGGAAGCGAAATGCCGGAATGATATAACATTGATTAAATCTCGATAAGTACTGCCAAGAGGAAATTCTGCAAGTAAATCTCCGTTCAACATTTTGTTCTTGAAACTTGCGGAGATAATGGTCACTTATTGATTTTTTATCGGCTGAAACTGAGTAGCTATCATTTACGTATTATTGTTAAATCTCTGATATTTAGACATCGAGGGCAAGATAGCTATAGAAACCTTAAATCATAATTCCTTAATTTCATAAAACCGCCGTACATCACAAGATGGGCCTACGTCACAGGTGTGAAGACAAACATCTACAGTAATACGCTTCGTTATTTCCACTCGTATGACCTTCCCAGTCGTCAATCACTGTGTGACTACTTTGTACTGTGTGTAGGTTCCTGACGTCACTTCAGATTAATGGATTGGTAATGTCTATATCGAGACACGGAAACGCAGCGCAAATATCGTAAATATTCGGAATCCGCTATGGACAAACAAGTAATTTACTAACGAGCACCTATGTAACCTGACCCGAAATTCTCGAGAGAAAAAAAGAGTCGACAACGAACTGTGTAACTGAAATTTGCTTAACTGAGAAAATATTTCACTCAGGTGTCGACGACTGTCATTCAGCAATACTGTCAATGCTCATATACTCCAATAAGCCCAACACAAACTGGAACGCTAATTGGTAACATGAACTGATCTTAAAGTTAATGTAACAAACTTGTACTGCATAACACAAGTCTGTAGTCTGTAACATTGGCATGAGTCATAACATGATGGAGCGTAGCTTGTGTGCATCAGGAAACACTGAAAAGAACACGTGATTGAGCACAAACAGCTGTGCATTCTTGAGAAGTTTCTAGCTGTAAATAACACTGTATGAATCTATATTTGATTAATTCACGTTTCCCACAACTTAAAAATAGTTAGCCACAACACTTACGTCATGCAGGGTCCACAGCGCTACACTACCAGCACGAGAGTCGTACCTGGCTATTCGTACGACTGTTCTATCTCTGCGTTCGTTCTTTGGAAGTAAAGAGTGTATCAAGTGATCTCTATTCCCATATAATATTATGGTAGACAGATACATTAAATTATCGAATATCGAGGTTTACCTGTTTGAGTTGCAGTTTACAAGTTCCGGACTTGCGCATGGACAGGTTCTGGAGGTGGACATCCGCTCTGATGACCTCCCCGGGCACGTATGACCTCTTGCTGACGGACAAGGAACAGGACACACGACCGGGACGACAACACACCGTGCTGAAGGACCTCTCAGCATGGTCCTCCAGTGGATGTCGAGGCTGGAAACCAAGGCAAAGCATTGATGGTTACATTGTATAGCTCCCAAATAGTCGAGAAGAATCCAGGTTAAAAACTCAATTAGTGAACGTTCACAGTTAACTGATTAACAGTATTCTAACTGTATATATCTCTCCGATACAAAACGTTCTTAACTCTCTCAGTTTTTGAGACAAACTTGATGCCCTAAAATATAGCAGTGTATGCGCCTAATCCAGCAGTTAGAGGGTTAATATCAGTAACGCATTTTCTCCTCTGAGCAAAGACCCTACTCACAGAAGGGGTTCTCTTTTCGGGATCTCGTTTTGAGTCGAGATCACGGAGGACGGTAAAAGGTGTCTGTGTTGTGAGATTCTCTCCGCTCTGTCTCACCGCAATACCCTGGACCGTGTACGTCACAGACGCGTCCGGACCTTGGAACGAGCAGGGGATACCTTCCGGAAGTTTGTATTGGAACGGAAATAGGTGGCGACCTCTTTTGAGCACTTCTCGGCCCTCCCAGTGGCCTTCATCTGTAACTTGAGAAACGTGATAATATTGCTTAACACGAGACATTTCGGAAATAATAGCTTACTCTCGATGCAATTGAATGATGTAGACAACACAATGCACTCGTTAATCGTTGTTCCACTAAAACGAGCGACAGTGAGAGAGCAATGGATTTAAAATTGTATAGCCTACGCCGATACATCGCGTCATTGATATTATATAAATATGTCGCACATACACGGAGCCAAAATATAAACTTGATTTGAACTAAATAAAACTTTGAAATGGATTTAAAGAAGGTAACGAACTGCAGTTTTCTGTAATGCTAGTTATTTGAGCTTAAGTGACGCCATACCAAACAGATTTGTTTCGCATCACTTTATTTGGACAAATACTCACAACGTGACAGTGAGTCGACGTCAAAACTGGATCTAGGTATCAAGACATGCACAGTGCGACCAATTCAGAATGATTTGCAAGGTGACCCAACCCTTGAACAATTCCGAAAGAGGATAACTGGGCGATGACAGTTATTGCACAGATTACGTAGCATATTTTGATCATCATCCATACGTTACATCACTCGCGTTTCTCCTAGTCGTGGACGATCTACTGTTGGTTCGTATATGCGTACACGTCCTAAGAGTATGTATTGCCTGTTGGCTGCAACCAACACATGCACCACTTCCGGTACGGCTCGTGCAGCTTCTAAGCCGCACATGCCTACTCTCCGGTCGATAATCGACAGTTTAATGATGTTTAAATCTCTGTTTTCTGCAGATTTCAATATGTTTTTCTGCTTGCCATGAATGTAGCACCCATAAAATGGTCACGTGATCTTCTATACGCCCATTTAATGTTTTACACAAAATTATTCATGCATGCGCGCCGTTTAGAGTAACCAAGTATTAATTGCTTGAATAGGCATTCTAGCATATGGGCTAGGCTGACATTGCCAATAGATATATTTTAATATGCAGTGGGTTCTTGTGAAGAACTCTGTAATACAATCATGTTTATTTTTTGTTCAGTATATAATCGTTCAATACAACGTGGCCAGTATACTTTGATGGCATACTTCTTTTCTACAGAATATTGGTATTTCATTGTTAAAGCGTAATGAAGTGGACCGTATTGGTTTCATGAGAACATTGCGTCTGTTAAGCTTTGCAGACTAACATGGTAGTATACAATATATAAGTCAATTATTAAAGTCTTATTGTCATGGAAACTCACCAAATAGACAAGCATTTTGCATAGATTAGTATCGGCACAGGGACATCTGCAGCGTATCCACCACTATAGTACAACGTAGTTCTTATAGTTATACCAGGCCAGATATTGTACATATATGTATGTATTCTATATTTATATCATTATTTGAGTACATCCTCGGGTCTTGTGTTTTTAGCTCAGAACACACAGAGAACGCTAAATTACGGTCTAGAATCGATACCCTGTAGTTCTCAATGACAACTGGTGAATCCAAGTGATAAAAACATGGCACACACGGGCGCTTGTGTCTGCGTTTAGACACGTATATGGGACGCAGACTCGAGCATTAATGTGCGCCCCATCCAGCGTTTCATCTGCGCTTCGTCTTCAACAAAATTAAAGGCCATTGTAGACTAGGCGATTTTTATCGCCGCAACAGTGCTGCGGTATTGGTTGCCTAGTGAATAGTGATCACTCGCTTGTCTCCCATATGTTGCAACGACGAAATTGAGATCAAATTGAAATCGAATATGACCACGTATAGCAAAGTATTGCGGAGACAAATGTTGCCGCAACTTATGGAAGATTGTTGGGGCGATAAAAATACCCTAGTGTATAATGGCCTTTATATAGTTTACTTGATACTTGCGCTTCCAATTCAAACGCAGATAGCACGCCAAGGAGTAGAACACGCATTTTTGTTCCTGCGTTTCCAAACGGAGACGCAAACGCCCTTAGTGTGCACCAGGCTTTATGGTATAGGAAGACGAAATATATATATACTCAACAAAATTAATTAATGGCCAGTAACGTTTTTGGGGACATATACATTTAGCTTTATATTATTCGAATTTCCAAACGTCTATAGACTCCAGATAATCTTTCCGAACGTGCAGAAGCATTGGAAGAACAATGGCACCAGATTGAGCTCCGAAATTTGGGAGAAAGGCCACCCACAAAAATCTGTTAACCCTTCATTTATTTTGTTGAGTATTTAATAAGCACACTGTATGATGGTTGACTATTGTTAGAACGATTCTTCTCCAACCAAAAGATGGAATTAACTCGGTTTGGATTCCCAATTTCGTATATGGTGCTTATTGGAAATGCCAGGCTGGTGTGGATACTTATACGCAGCTGTCAGAATGTGCAGACCATTTCCCCTCAATGTCCTTCACTTTGCTCTGTTCAACCATGCAGACCATGCAGACTAATGACATTGTATATAATCTCTGTGATTGTCCGCAGATTGGCGATCAATTCCTTGTATAATTATCGATCGGTTCCTTGATAACGCTATGATCACGTGTAGTGCAATAGCAAACTCTTAACCAATGTAGGCAATAGGTGTAGTGGCACAATTTATTAGTCTTACATCATGGCTCGCTATTTGCCAGCCGGACTTTATTTGCCCCAAAATCCATATAAAGAGAATAATATTGACACCAGTGATTTTCTTTCTCGGTGTTTGATGAGGGCTGTTGTCGTTGATCTCTTGATGACATATGCACGATGAAAGAAACGACATCTTACCACTCCGAGTTTGGGTTTTATCTGTGATATACTGCATACATGGCCTAAACAGGCCTATGCTGGACTGCCTCGGGACTGCCTCGGATTCGAGTGCAAACTAGTAGGTGTCTCCTCCGACGTCCATCGAAGTCTATATTTAGAGAAGAACACTGTTGGGAAATATCTCATTTGCATTGGCGATACAGTGTCTTACAGTTTGGATAATTTTGTTTTTCAAATGTTTTTATTAACTATTAATATTATTTATAAAATAATACACAAAATAAAAAATAAAAATAAAAATATAAAAATTAAAAATGAAAATAAAGAAAAAGATATATATATATATATATATATATATATATATATATATATATATATACTTGCAAGTATGATATTGCCTCTTTAACAGTTCATATACCATGAAGCAAAACAGAAATTAAGGTTGTGATTTGTTCTGAATGCAGGTACCTAAACGACATATACAATTATTCTGAATGGGGCGGGTGGTAGCGCAGTGGTAGAACGTTGGACTTCCGACCAAAGGTTCCAGGTTCAAATCCCACCCCGGGTCCCACTCATCAATGTTCGCGAATGTTACCATTTTGACGCGATATTGATAGGATGCGCTGTTTGTAGAGTGGGTCAATGCAGTTGTCATCCTTGGTCTTGTCAGTACCAGCCGATGGTCGCAGGTTTACTACAACATTCAGCGCTACGGATGTTGCGGGTTTCCTCCTGCCTAAAACTGACAAGCCGTGAAATGTGAAAGAATCTTGAATGCTGATATAAACTCAAATTCCCAAAGTTTCGGAATGCAAGCATTACGATTCACACATGCACGGGAAACAAACACGCCTTTCAGGGTCTCTCAGATTGCGTAAATTGGCAATATAGTTCCACACATTTATAACAATTTCTCTCATAAAAAGTTAATACCCTCGGAGCCTGGTCTCTCATCGTCGCTAGACTCGCATAATACCCTCCGTGCTGCGCACCTCGGCTACTATCCGTCTCCTCGTGCATTAACTATACAATAAAATGGAACACTGCATAAATACCAGATCGGGGAGGTTACTGTATAACACGCTATGTTGTTGTTTGTGTTGGTCCAAACATAAACGCATAGAATCGTATCAATGATATTGTAAATCAACGCCCATTAAGTAAAATAGGTCAATTCGGTCAATGGAAAAGTCATATACAATAAACATTTAATTTAGTAGTATGTGACATGCACGAACAATGAGTTGCTGTATGAATAAAACAAGTCATTTAACTACTACTACTAATAATAATAATAATAATAATAATAATAATAATATAATTATAATAATAATAATAATAATAATAATAATTACAATCTGCGACAGAAAATACAGGAACTCGCGTAGCTATACCTTGTAGTACATCGGGAAACATTTACGACCATACTAACCGTTGCAAAATACACCGAAGTAAAAAGACACGAAAGACGAAGAAACCAAGTTGGCATTGAAAGAAAATCAATTAAATTAGTTCCCTCGCTGGTTTAAAGATTATGGTATTGCCATAATTCGAAGACAACTGGCTGGAATAATTTGATTTGGAAATGTGTTCATTTGTAAATTGGTGTGTTATCAACTGTTACTTCGTACGCGCTGCACGTGTGGTCTCCTATAACTTAGTTAGCGTGTATTGATCACGACTTTAATTCCCAGGAAGTGTTAAAGTACCGCCGTATAGGTTTAGCACTTCGTCAAATATACTTCATCTATTTGGATTGACATCTTGGACCACCAGCCCTTGTTGGGGGTCCTAGTCAATGTCCAGGGTATTTGTATTCGAATCCGAATTAATAAAACATAGATGTCCCTATAATTCACTTACAAACGTGATATTCTGAGTTTAAGCTAGAATGGCTTCGTGCAATGTGACGAGTCGATGATCTCGCATCGTGATGCAACCATTGTACAAACAATGATGTTGCCATTCGAATACCGATGTATCCTAGAGACACACAAACACACACACACACACACACACACACACACACACACACACACACACACATACACACACACACGCACACAAACACACACTCTCTAGATCTCTCTCTCTCTCTATAGTTTGATATCGAACGCGAGTGAAGACCGTCTGTGGAATGGATAGATACACGCTTTAAAGGTCAGTTGTGTTTGGCTTCACTAGGAGAGAGCAAGACAGCGGTGAACCAAGCGAAACTTGTCAGAATAGTCACGTGGGTGCAGGCAGTATTTTTTTAATTTCTTTTACTGAGGCCTTTTACAAAGTAAATTTCTTCTTACAATGTTGTGCTTGCAGATGGCCTTCTAGTAATTACTTCCTTGTAATGATTACTGCCGATCTATGGTTGGCATCAAGGTACGCAAATGCTCATAGAATCGTCATGGCATATTGCCTTAGTATCAATGGTTTTCAAGGCCAATACTCCATCTCGACACAGAAATCGATGACCGGGTCGCCATAATGGTCGAGTCTACGTGGATGTGACTGTCTATTCGCCTCGGTGATGTTCTACTGGGCGTTCCTACAACGCAGCTTCGTTCCGGAATCAATCTGTCTTCCTCTCGGTCGTTGCTCCATTGCGAACACACACACACACACACACACACACACACACACACACACACACACACACACACACACAAAGGATAGTTTTGATGAGGATACGTAACTTCCTTAATCCGCTGTATTTTCGGTTCTGTAAGGGATAAGTGTGGACAAAGATGTAGCCGATCACTGTCCTTAAACCGATCACTGCCTTTAAGCGACGTCTAACCTAATATACCGGCGTCTTTGACTGTGAGCTGTCTTGGTTAATAATATCGCCAATCCGCCCATCGGCACCAATCGCCTTGCACGTCGTTATCGGATAAACAGTAATGAGATTTCGGATGGTTTGACCTAATGGTGGAGCAATAACAGCTGGTACGAGATAGATGCCATTGCCCGAATTCGTGATATTAAAATAACTCCAATCGTCACATTTAAATATACCTAATACTAGTATATACTAGGGTCAACAGATACTGTGTGGGTAAGCTTTCTAACAAATTTCAGAACTCGGCTCTAGGAATCTAGATCTGGTGCCATTCCTCAAACTAAAGCTTCTACCAGCTCTTGAAGAGTACCTGGAGCCTGTAGATGTTTGGAAATTCTTCGTTTTTAAACTAATATATGGCTATTGACCGCTAACACACACACACACATTATGGTAGGATAAAAAAAGTATGTTACCAGATGTGGATACAGTGCATGCAGTTAAGAAACCTGAAAACTTCACGATGGTTAACAGAAGTTAAAAGTGGGATATCAAACTAAATGTCAACCTCGTCACTAGTGTCCAAATAGTAGTGATTAGAAGGACTTAATATACATAATGACTGACAGCAGTCGCATAATCAAGCTCAAGGAACTGTTTAGGAGATGTAATTGCATAATTGCGATCACCTGACAATATATTGTGGCAACATCTACTACCGATGCAATGATGCGCGTATATGGCAAGAGCCATCGGTGGATCTGCGCATAGGATTTTAATTTGAAGCAGGTTATTCTTTGAAATCAAAACTAAAAATGTTATATTATATATGGCTATTGACCGCTAACACACACACACACATTATGGTAGGATATATAT